>CAWUFW010024661.1:0-56821 GCA_963921515.1 Calotriton arnoldi | reverse complement strand
CAGTGCTATTGACTTCTAAGCATTGTTTTTGGCTTATTCTTGAAAATATTCTTAACTCCGGTTTTTCTTCTTGGATTTTTGTCCTTTTGGTCTTGTTTTACTACTAAAAATAATCCATATTCTTCACCCTGTTTGGAGTCTTTTTGTGGTGTAATCATTGTGTTACTGTGTGTGTGTGTGTGTGTGTTGCGCAAATACTTTACACATTGCCTTTTGCAGACAAGCCTGACTGCTCTGTGCCAAGCTACCAGAGGCTGTGCATAGATTATCTTATTGTGTATCTAGCTCACCCTGACTAGAGTGGTAGTTCCTGCCTGGCCTGGGTGCATACCTCAGCCAACCAGGAACCCCATCTATATCATTAAAGGAGTATAATTTCTGCCCACATTAAAGTGATAGGTGCATAATCTGATGATTTACCTAACATGTTCAGATCAAAGATTCCCATTGTAGGGCCAGATCATTTTTTTTATCATTCAATACAATGTTTTGGTAAGTTGTTTGCAAAAACCCAATAGGTAATTGATACATACTATGAAGTTCACACATGGCTGTGGTGCATATTAAATTTCTGTTTTAAATTAAAAATTTCTGCTGAGTAGCTTGAGGTGGGAATTAAATATGATGGCTTTTGTTACCCAGTAACACTTTTAAAATGTGGAATGTTTGGAGGGAAAGGTATCCATTTTGTGTTACGTCAGGGAGGGCCAGATATTAATAAAATGAAGATGACATAAATGTACAAAACATTGTATTTAAATGTAACTACAAAGGAATCTGTTACCTTGAAAACATGGAATGGGCCTGGCACTCTTGGACCTACATTGCTCACCCTTGTACTTGTAGTGAAAAATTTACATATTGCTTATTGGCCTGCAATTTTGTTAGCTGTATTGTATTTGTATTGTGTTTTCTTCTCCTATGAGAGGGTCAATGCACTTTCTGAGTTGTGAAAGTAGTTACCTTGCATCAATATCATAGTACTATATAACACTGACAAGCTCGTAATAGCACTGTAATTTGCTTTGGAGTCCTGGGCACCCTTAGGGTGCATGGTTGAAAGAGTAATGGTTGGACCTTGACCTATATGTCTATAGGTGAGCCAGATGTGTGAGGTTTGAAGGAGTGATATGAGCATGCTGCATTATATTTCACTGCACAGGAGCCTACAAAAGAGGCCACTCATTGCATGCAGTTAACAATCTTTAGGGTTAATTGTTATTGCCATTGATGAACATCAGTATTGTCCAGAGGAATATACCATATAGCTCCTACTCAGTAGTAAAGAAAAAGCCCTTCACTTAAGGAATTCCAGAGAGTAGGGACAGAAAGGCCAGACCCATTGGAGGCACTGTTGGAAAACCAATCAGGAAACTACTGAAAGAAAAAAAGGAAAGAAAAGTAAGACAATAGGCCTTTTCCATCTATGTACCCAGGATCTGGAACAACATCCTTGTATCCATGAGGACCACCCCAACTCTGCTTTAACTATCCACAGAGCTCCACTGCTTTTTTTGGCTGTTTTCACACTATAGAAATACCATATACATACATACATACATACATACATACATACATACATACATACAGACTCATTCCAGGAGAGGCAGTGAACCCCAACCCATAGGAGGTACTTTTAAGCTATTAGTCAGCACTGTATATGGTCCACCCTAGAGTGTGATGGCCACCGCTACTCGGGATATGATAGCTTCATTCGGTATATAGAACTCAGTTCTTATATGTTTACAGTTTGTTGAGTCATATTTCAGGAAATAGGTTCTCTGTACCCTAGGTGACTGATGGTTAACCTTACTGTCTTGGAAAAGGGGGTCTACAGTTTTTATAATTGTAGAGAAAAGAAGTTTCCCTTTACTAGGTTCTTTTGAAAGTCTGTGTGTTAAGAAGAATGATGTTCTTGACCTAGGGTACCTCCTTTGGTGTAGTTTGGGCTGAAGAACATATGTGCTAGTATTATTAATTGCCGGTGGGTGCTGCAGACAGATTTGCTGAAAACTCATTTTGTAACGGATAGTAATTGCAGGGCCTTTATGACAGGAGTGATATGTTCACATTGGTTGAAACTAAGAACCTGGCTTGAAGGAGCATTCTGGATGTTTTGAGAGCCCAATGTATATTCTATGAGTGTAGTCGAGGCAAGACTTTTCTAGAGCTGTAGAGGCATGAATCTGTGTAGGTAACCCAAGAAAGGATTTGTGCATCTTAGTGTTCTCTTAGAGGTGAAAGTTTTTTTGGTCCCATTGCTAATGCTGACTGTGATGGGAGAATTAACGTCCATGATCACACCCAAATTATTTACTTCCTTCATGGTGGTGTAGGATGGTCCAGCCTCCTCGGGCTAGGATGTGGTAATGCCATATGGTTTTGATGATCCACAAGTGAGGATCAATATTTTAGAGGGTTTCATTTCAACTGACATTGAGGCAGTCAGTTGTCTACTACTTCCAGGTATTGAGAGAGTCCACTTTTGTCAACGTGTGAGAGATTTCCCAATCTTAGGATAATTTGGGTATTATCCAACTAGTTGTAGCAGGTAAGCTTGAAAGTATTCTCAAGCCCAGCCATTAGCGTCAGCTATACTTTGTAGAGAAGAAGTGTAATTATTGAGACATGGGGATGCTTAACATTGTGAGACTGCTGAGCTGAAAGGAGGCTGAGTTAAGATTTGTGCTCTGCCCGGGATGTACGATATGAACCATTTAAGGTGTGCCCTTACTTCCCGTGTCCTTTAGTGTTTGTAGTGGTACTTGGTGCTCCACCACTACAGAGGAAGTGGGTGGTCAAGTGAGAGGAGCACAGAGGCTCAGTAAAAACTCAATAGTGAGCTTGAGGTCATCTCAGATTACAATTAATGCTGTTTTAGTGCCTCTTTAAGGTCAGAAACCAATGGATCCATTTAACATAGGCTTTTGATTTGTCGGTCTGCATGATGAAATTATTGTTTCTTCAGGATTCATTTGTCATTGGATGTTTATGATTCACTGGGGAATTCTCTAGTTCACATGGATTCATTAATGCTTTATTTACTTATCTCTTAAATGGCCCTGCATCCATTCCTTTCATTTATGCACATGTCTTCCAACTTTCCAGTTATCAATGTTTCAGTTTCTGATTTTTAGTTGAGTCTGCCCAGAAAAAGGTTTGTTTTCAGAGGGCATGAATAACTGAGATTTTGAAAAACACTGATCTGTTAGCTTTCATTGCTGTGATTTATAGAGGTTTTTTGCAATGTTTCACTAAGACATACATTAGTAGAAAACAAACACCAGTGCCACTCAGTCTAAACATTATTTATACTAATGCATTAGTGCACACTTTTGCACATCATTGATTGTCTGCAAGTTCAAAGGGATGGAAATGTTGGCTAAAGGGTGAGTGGTTGCAGCTGGTGCCAACCAGTACTAATTTCTGGGGAGCGGTTCTTATGTTTCCTCACAGACATTAATCCAGTCCAAGCCAGAGAAAACCACAAAAGGAGAAAGAAAGAGGAAGAGAAAGATTTATAAACAGTTACAAAGTGGGAAAGCAAGGATGAAAAGTAGCCTGCAAAAGTGATATACAGAACCAGAGAATTTCTGGTGGTGGATCAAAGAGGCATCTGGTGGAATCAATATTACACAGCCTTGATATTCAGCACCCGACCTTCACTAGCACTGGCTGCGGGCTTCTGAGCAATTTATTATTTTATAAACTAAGCACTGTCTGGCTTGACTTCTATTCCTGACGTCAGAATTGGGCCAAAGCAATCATGTGATAAACCACTTTACTTCTTCTTCCTGAGGTTGTAAATATGTGTACTGTAAATGGAAAAATGTAACGTCAGATCTTCAGCGGCTTATTTTCTCACACTTCCACGCATGTGCACCATTGCAAGTAAGCCCCAATTACGAGCTGCATGGAGCAGAATTTCCATGTGGAATTCCACGGTGCAGGCTTATATGTTTGTTGGAGTTCTTGCAACTGGATCTACTAAATGCGAGAACTCTGAACCTGATTTTACTGGCTGGAAATTCCAGCCAACAAAATAACATTAGGAAAAGGAATGCAGCGCAGCCCATCCTCAGACTCTGGTCCTAGCCGGACCATGTACTAAGCTACAGGAGGAGCATGTAGTGCTCCCTCGGCCTGCCAACATTAACCACTACCCTCTTGCATTGTCCCTACCTCCATATCACTCTCCACCCTGCACAGGAGTCCTTGCAGACTTTTACCACCTGCTCATGGCAAGTGCTAAAAGTCTATTTTAATCCCACTGGAATTGGCGATACCATGCTGAATTCCACCCATAAATCTATGTTCGCACAGTTATTTCCAAATACAAGAGCTCTAACTTGTAGTTGCAGGGATTCAATGCAGAGATTCTGG
The DNA here is from genome assembly GCA_963921515.1 of Calotriton arnoldi. Taxonomy (NCBI): domain Eukaryota; kingdom Metazoa; phylum Chordata; class Amphibia; order Caudata; family Salamandridae; genus Calotriton; species Calotriton arnoldi. Next base: position 52,438 of record CAWUFW010024661.1, on the reverse strand, counting down.
CCAGTAACAGTACTTCCACTTCCCAGAATCTTTGCATAGAATTCTTCACAACTCATAATGGGCCCTATAGACCAAACTCTAGTTATACCTTATTTTTTACATCCCCTTGCTACAATTAATGTCACATAGAAAAATGAACATGCTTTCACATTGCTAAATTATTGCTAGTTAAATATGTACTAAGTTGTGGTGTTAGAGTTTGGGGAGATTTAAAATCCAGACGTCGCATTTTGCCTGTTCCATAGGCTGACATGTGCTCCCTCCAACCAAATTCCTATCCTCAATGGACTGTAGCTTTTTGTTCTCTCTGAACCTACCTAACTCTCAGAACATGGATTGGTGGGGACTAAGTACGTAGATATTTCATCAACTACTGCATATATCGTTGACTGTCTTTCATTTTTTAGTATAGTCACCAAGATGTGGGCACAACACCCTTTGACATGGTGTACATACCCTAACGTTTGTGTAACAATGCCTCACAACTATTTGTTTCATTGCTCATTTCATGCTTTCTGCTAGCAGTGATTACTGAATGAATATTTTTTATATTTCTTTAAAATCTGTGTTTGGAGTTTGACAATGCTCCTTTTTGTGTTCAATTTAAAGAGGTAGGTGTGTGTGTGTGCGCACCCGTGTGTGTGTGTGTTTGTGTGTATAAGAAATATAGACTGAGTCCAATTTTACTTTCTCTTTGTGAAAAAATATGGGGCATATTAACAAGGCCCGGCGATAAATATCGCAAAGCGCGCTTAGCGCATGCATATTTATCGCCGGCTATCTCTGTAATTTATCGCCCGGTTAGCGCGTTATCAACAACGCGCATCGCCGAGGTGATAAAATTCCAGAGATAGCATGGATATCGCCGTTTTCCATGGTGGAAAACGGCGATATCCTAGATGATAGGGCCTGTGGTCTTAGCCACAGAATCCACCCCCCATGTTAAGTATGCCTTAGTCAGGAATTTAACAGACGTTAAATTCCTGCGTTAAGGCATACTTAACGCGATTTAAAAAATCGCTAACCCTCCTTGATAATATCGCGAAGCTGCCTTCGCGATATTATCCCTGTTTGGTTTCACAGCCACGCCTACTTTGCATCTCATTAGCGATGCAAAGTTAGGCGTGCTGGGAACGGGCGCTAAGTCAGCAAAACACGCGATAGCGTGTCTTTGCTGATACGGCGATGAAATTATCTCCGCTTTTCGCCCGAAAACGGACACAAAAGCGGCGATAATTTCATATCGCCGCCTTGTTAATATGCCCCTATGTTTCTATATTATTTGTTCGATTAAAGCCATTGCCACCAGAGAGAGGACCTTTTGGGGTTTATTGGCAGAATAGACTCTCTGTTAATCAGGAAATGGACACAACAAAGATGTTTTAGTTAAACTGTCAGTTGTATGTCACAAAATATTGTCCTGCAAAAATATCCACTTAGAATATTGAATGCTACATATAGATGTGGTATTCTTAACTCCATATTTTTGTATCTTGAATATATAGATTTATTATCAAGTTATGACAATGTGTAGTTAAGAGTTGTAAATCTAAAATTACTGCTAAAATATAGTATTTCCACAATATTCTGGCAGTCAGGTCTAGGTATAATATTTTTGGCAGATGATATTTAAAACTCGCTATAATGACAGTGCACCCTAGCAATTCTTCTCCTATGATTCATTTTACCATCATTAACAACAGCCAGCATCATTCAGCCAGTTTGCAGCGGAATAAGCATCTCAAATGTATCTCTACTACCCATTTTCCTCTGGAAAAGATGTAGAAAACTACAATATTGATGGGAGTGAGTGCTTCTGTGTCCTTCAAAATCCAATGCAACCCTCTAAAACCCATATTTTCTATTGATTTCTCTCTTTAACAAAGTATGTACCAAAATACTAAGAGAATAATTTAGAATTGGGTGGTGAAAATCCTCTGATTAGTAGAGGAAGTGATCAATTCTCTATTAAATGATTCCTCCAACTAGAGAGACCTTTCTCACAATACTGTTCACCAATCTATTCATAATATTTCTTTATCAGCGGAGGTTCATCTAATGAAGAATTTACCACATCCTACATAAATTAGAGGATTTTCTGTTACCACCAAACTCAAAATCAGACTATAAGTGTTGAGCATATTTGTTTTAAAAAAAACTACATTTCAAACCCCCCCCAGTAAAATATGCCCCTCTTTGATTCAAGGAAAAAGAAATGCTGCATCTAGTCTCCATGGCAATAACTTTTCTGTGTCATTATCCACTACCAAGATATAATAATGTATGGGGATACTGATGCAGCAGTATTTGTCTACAGCACATTGTGCCCTTTTAGTTGATCACTGTCTCAGAGGGTAAGTTCGCTCCAGAGTCCTCTAAAAGGTGAATCCATTAGTGTCAGCCTAATGAAGGAATGTAGGGACACACCAAAATAGTGCATAATTTGGTAACCTTTATCTTCGTCAAATTACCATTTTTCATGATTTTGTTTGGATTGACAGTACTTACCGTATACCTCAGCTATTTATAACTGTGCCCCTTAATAGGAGTGGGAAAAGTTGCAGAGATTTCTCTGTGCAACTCCAAAAAGGTTTTTTCAGAACTTCAAAATCTGCACAAAGGTTAGCAGTTTAAAACAAAATGCTTGGGAAAACCCCACAGACACGGGTTTTACAAGATAAATTCCCGTCTCTAATTCATTTTAGCGGATAATTCTACACTAGGCAAACCTTTCGAATTTAATATTTTTGCAATAATGTTCATTTGAAAGGAATCATGAATGGAAGCAGGTGTATCAGATGTTTTTGCACGGCTGCGGTCAACAAACGCAAGTGGGTCCACATAGAATAAGGGCCTGCTTAAACATTAAATAAAAAATGTCCTGCAGCGAAAGCGAATACTTGGCAGATGCAGCACCCGGCACCATCTACCTGCTTAAGCCATATTAAATGCCTCTTCTTTAGTAAATAGTGTAGTCTTGCTTTAGAATCTATTTGCAGTAACTATCAATGTATATAATGCTTTGGAGGCCCATAAGCTCCCCTACAGTTTTCCTCAACATTGTGCGATAAAGTTATAGCATAGTATAGAGGCATAGTATCTATTTTGTTATTCTTTTTATTTTATTTTAGCAATTGGTCCTTCTAGGAACATTTCACCCTAAAAGAGGGGAATACAAAATCCCACATTTATAAATATGTTTCCATACACCTACCTATATGAAGGATTGATATATTTGATGCTACATTTAGGATCCAATCAATTAAAAAACTAATGCTGTCCCTTGTGAGCAATAAGCAGGAAAGTATTTGGGAAATCTCTGGAGGTGTAGGGCCCAAACGATCATGGTGTATAGTTTTTGGAAAGCAGCCACATAACCATAAAACAAAGACCTCTAAAATGTTGAAACAGTTCAAAATCCTCAACGACATCTGAGCAAATGAGATAAGCATATGCTTTTGTACTTCAAAATACCAGTAAATACAAGATATAGGAACACATCCAAATATATTGTACCATCATGAGACGTTCTAATCCATATGAACAACAAAGCAATTATGAAATACCCCTAACACTGCCCTGCAACACAACACACTAGACAGCAGAGAACCACTAGTACAATGTAGAATCTCACCCTCTTTCCTTCTGGGTAGGAAATCAGGGGCCGTATTGCACATTATCACTGTTTGCGCCCGGCGCACTTTGCAAAAGGTGCGCCGGGTGCAAACAGGTGCACCTTTCAAAAGGTGCAGCAGGCGCAAACAGTGATAATGTGCCCCATTATGGTGTATGCGCTGCGCCCAGGGCACCCCCAAACACGCGCTGCCCCGGGGGCAGCGCATTCATTTGAAAACACGGAGCAGCTGCTCTGTGTTTTCACAGTGCAGGCAGCATCCGCCTGCACTTTCAAAGGGGTTTAGAGATTCCCTTGCACTGACTGCACCCGCCTGCAAGGGGATGTCTTGGGGGTCCATGGGACACCTTTTACCCCATGCAGAGGGCTGCTGTCAGGAGGCGCACTGACAGTGCGCCACCTTTTAAATGGCGCCTCCTGAGGGCTTCCTTGACTATGTAATATGGCGTGGGCGCAGAGTCAAAGGAATTCCCTCATTTGCATAGGGCACGCCCCTATGCAAATGAGGGAACATCCTCTGTTGATAGCACTGGTGCTTTAAGTGCGCCAGCACTATCGGTATTATAGAAGGGGACGCACAAGCGTCTGCGTCCCCTTCTATAATACCAAAATGCCCCGGGGCGCGCAAAGCGGGCGCAAACGGCCGTTGCGCCCCCGGGGCAGTATCTGTAATATGGCCCCATGTCTTTATTAAAGCCACAGAGGCTATTATGCAAGGTTGGCCACTTCTGCCAAACACAACATTATACATGCAGATGGAATTATAGTAGTAAGATAGGAATGAAGTGATATATGGCCTTCTTTCTTGCTGTGTGGAGTGCAGGGAATGAACAACAGGCTGAATGAAGGGCCAAGACACCTCGAAGAACATAAATTGAAGCATCTGTAAATGAGCACGGCATAGTCAATGTGCTTGTGTCATGTTGGTAAAAGGGGGTAGAGCTGGACAAATTCCTGCAGACCACTTTCTATTGGATTTCTCTTATCAGCTGTTATGGGTGAATGTAGCCACACACAGGCTGCTCACCTGAGCTTCTTATTAATCTTTTATAGGCTGTCACAGTTTAGTTTTTGTTAACGCTGGTGTCAGTATTTCACTCTTATTTCTGTGAAACGCAATTACAAGCTGTCAGCTGCTACCGAAACTGAACTCACCCCCATCTCAGAGATGTTTTAAAGCATGGGCAAAGTGGGCAATTGCCCAAGGTAGTGAGGAAAGTCGGAATTCCCTGTATTTTTAATTTGTTAGGTGGGAATGTGTGCTTCTGGGAAGCGTAGTGTCACACTTGATCTTCCCAACCCTTTCCCTTGCACTCTCAGATAGTTGTTAAATTTAAAAAATAAAATCAGTATCATGACACTTTTCTTACTTCACCTCACCTCTTCTACCTCATTCCTCTCAGTTGTCTTTTACTTTCTCTACCTAACTTTTCATCTCTGAGTTTTCAGCTGTTTTGCGTGCCCCACTTCTGGAAGTGAAACATAATATTCAATATTGCTTGGAATCACCAGGTCGTGAATTAGCCGAAGATTGGTAAAAAATTCAAAGGTATTCCAAAGAGGAGGGCCCAAAGTATGTCTTGCCCAGTGTCCCAGAAAAACCTTAAGATGGCCCTGTCCCATTTAACTACCCTTAAGCCGGTATAGACGCTGTAAAACCTTATTGCTAGCGTTCATGCTGCAGAATACCTGACTAGCAGCAGGCCTCCCAAGATTTTAATCCTCTAGTGCCAGCCATAATCCGACGTGGTAGTTACATACACATCACTAAACAGATCTGGCAGATAAATCCCTGGTGTGCATTCCATAAAGTTAATTCTGCATAACTAAAGCTATAATTGGCTTCTGCATTAACCAGAGCTAGTAAGAAAAAACAGCACCATTTAAACAAATGGAGTGACTATGTTGATTAAAACATGTTTGCTGGCAGTTTTGATAATGAGAATGTGTTTATGGTGATTGGCAGTCATGTAATCTCATGAATCTTTCCTACATGCCTCTGTAAAAACATTACTACTTCCAAATAGAATGCAGAAACAGGAGCCTTGAACACTGAACTCAATTTCAAACTACCATATTTATGTTTCCGCTCACACCGTCATTTAATTCAGTGTGGGTGGACACTAGGCAAGCTGACAAATGTATTTCAGCTTGTTTCACATATATATCATCTTAGTAACAATGTTACTTTTCTTCCCCAAGGTGTTGGAACATGTTTGCATGCATCACAGGCCTGACTTGGTATCCTTCACTGGGGGGTTGCTAACACAACTGCAAAATATTTTATTTCATTCCTGGCTCCAGTCAAATGCAATGAATAGGAAAAGCTTTGTACATCATTCGTTACTGCTACCGAGACAAGGCCATTTTCCCAATGCAATAATTCAGGTTACATTTAGGTTAGAGTCATTTCCACTGTGAATCAACTAATTGTTTTGAAAATGTTCTGAAAGTAGTAAACAGTACTAAAATTGAACAAAGCATCATATTTGTATTCTAAGTATGTAGAACACTACAATTTATAAAACATGCTACCCATGCTCAGACTTTAGATTTTTTTCTCCTGCTAAATGCTAGTGGTAATAGTGCACATATTGCATTTTGGGGCTCTGTGGCGGGTTGTCTTAATGCAAGCTGCAGTGAACTAGCATGGACCAAAAGTAGCAATTAAGGTGCATGATATGGGTTTTCTTATTCATTTGGATTTAATACTTTTGGGACTTCCTCCGAAATCATTAGATGCATGCTATTCTTCATGCTGGTCCTATTTAGTTCTGTTAAATCATTAATTGATAAAAATGCAACACTATCTTCTGCTTCAGTTACTTACTTGGTAATCTCGTTTCACTGATTCTTGCTTCTTTCTATGTCCTTACATCATGAGGTATGTCCAAACACTTGAGGTAGGCACCCAGCTGCCTACCCACAAGAAACAACGTCTAAACTCTTCCAAAATAAGGAGTGCCTATCAAAATTCTCTCTCACCCAAAACCCTCCTCAGTTGACATACATGGCATCCTAATAAACCCTGTTCAAAGCAGTACGTAGAAGGACAGGGCTCATCAAAACTGGGACAAGGAAGAAGAATCAGAAGAACACGATTTCCAGTAAATAATTAAAATATTGAACTCCTCATATCAGCACTTACATTAAGAATAGCTTAAAAAAGGTATGACAGCCATCGACTGTCTACTAATGTATCCAACCGGAAAAAGAAAAGCCCGGCCACAAAGCAAGAAGGATCAAACCTAGAAGTATAACACAGTCCAATACATCAAGCAAATAAGTACTTGAAGCCCAAAGGGTAGAAGGCACAACTAGTATGTCCACATATGCAAGACTCGAAGATTGTGAACACCAGCAAGAGTTCACACACACACAAGGTAGCAGGAGAGCTAAGGAAGAGAAATCCAGCCACTAGCCTAGGTAACCATCAAGTGAAGCCAGTGGCAAATGGAAGTAAAGGCAGAAGGAAGCACATCATGGAGGCCTACAAGTTAATGCTCAATAGCTACCACAAAAAGATTAAAGTAGCCTGTAACCCCCTTTAACTAATAAAGTAAATCAAGCAGGAAATTCAGCAAAATAACTTTTTACATCTCTGAATGAGTTCACAAAACCCTGAGCTTGCAACCAGATCATTCTGGCTTCGCAAAGTTTATGTGATTCATTTGTATACTTTTTCAAAAGAAAGATGTATACTATCTATGATAATTTCCCTACCAGCCTTGGACATAATGGCTCTCTACAACCTCTGGTTGGACTCAGCAAAACTTCTGGCTGACTGGAAATCTGCTAAAGTGTCACCAATCTGGAAATTCTTTCCAACTACCGACCTACCTCGCTGCTTCCATTGTTAGGAAAAAACCTAGAAAGTCACATAAATAAACAGCGAGCCACCTTCCTTGAAGAGTATAAGATCTTGGACCACTCACAATTGGGTTTCAGAGCAATGCACATCACAGAGACTGCGCTAGTGGCAGTCACTGATACCACCAGACTGTCACTGGACGCAGCCATGCCGGTCATGCTGGTATTGCTGGATTTATCAGTGGCATTCGATTATGTCTCTCATGCAATTCTAATGCATAGGTTGTACGATGTAGGTATATATGGCAGAGCGCTACATTGACTCATGGACTTTCTTGACAACAAAACTCAAACAATCTCTCTAGAGTTCTTCAAGTCACGAACAATGCCAGTCAACAAAGGAGTCCTGCAGGGCTCTTCCCTGAATCCTACATTATTTAATATCTATGCCCTCGGTTCTCAGGCTGCATGAGGAAAATTTCTGACTGGATGACAAGTAATTGTCTTCAATTAAATGGAGACAAGACCGAGATTGTGCTGTTTGGAAAGGCTCAGGAACTCTGGTCCGTGGACTGGTGGCCCTTTGAACTAGGTTCGGCCACATGTCCAAAACAGGTGGTAAAAAACCTTGGCATCAAACTGGATCAGACACTATCCATGAAAGACCAGGTTAGTGCTACTTGTGGCTCTTGTTTTGCTGCAATGCACTTACTAAGGAAAGTCTTTCCTTGGCTCCCGTGCGCCTCAAGAAAATCCCTAGTCCAGTCCTTGATCATGAGTCGCCTGCACTATGGGAATGGGCTGCTAGTTGCAGCTAATGACCCCATGAGTCACCTGGGCTATGGGAATGCACTGCTAGTTGCAGCTAATGACCCCATGAGTGTCTGCGGGAGTGGGGGCAAGGGGATGGCGCTTGCCCCCCCCCCAGGATTTAATCAGATTGGGAGATTCCCCACACAAATGAGCTACATTTTTCTCCAGCCGCAGGGTCCCTCACTGGCTGCCTGGTGGATTTAGGAAGTGCAGCATAACACTGCACCCGCAATAGTGTTATGCTGCACTACTAGTACGGTGCCAAAAGCAGTCCAGGTCACGGGTGGTGGGTGGGTCCTGGCGGCAGGCAGCTACCACTGTCATTGGTAGCTGAGTGCTACCAATGGCAGTGCGAGTACATAGCTGGTATCCTCATACCGTGAAGAAGTCACCTCACGTGTCTCGAATCAGACCAATCTGTGTCCGACCTCCGTCACCTCCACAAATTCACCGGACCAGCGCCCACCATGGCACAGCCCCCAGCATAGTACACAGGCTCACGCCTCAGAGACAGTCAGGACAGTGAAGAAGAAGCAGCGTGTGTCGTGCACTGCAGCAGCACTCTGCACAGGCCCCGTTCACTGAGGCTCATGGCACTTTTTGGCCCTTGACCTGCTGCATCTTAATAAACTTCCCTCATAGTTTGTTGCCTGGCACTGGCAATTTGAAAATTAGGCTGCAATGGAGCAAACCACAAGCGACATGTTTCTCTGCAGTGGGTGGGTGCCACATGGCTATGGCTCCTAAAGCTGTGTGATAGTGAGACAGAGTGAGAAAGAACGAAGAAGGGAAAATTTGGATGGGAAATCAATAAACAGGATAAAGCAAGATAGACCAACGGTGAGAGAGAGCATGTTAGAGAAAGGAAAATTAAAGTAGATAGAGCAAAAAAGAGTGAAAGGAGCATGGATGGAAAGAGAAAGATGAAGAGAGAAGGTGCAAGTGATAGAAAACATGAGAGACAAAATAAAGCAAGACAGCAAAAAGAACAAAGGAGGGAGAAACACAGTGAGACTCAGTGGCTAAAGAAAGAGGCACAGAGAGCAGGAGAGAGCAATTAAGAGAAAGAGAAACCGAGAAGTGATATGAGTATGACGTGGCCAGCATTTGCCTCATCATAGTTCTCCTTTTTTTACTGTCAGCTTTTTTTGTAGGTGGCTACCTCCAGTTGGGCAGTTTAGAAATTATACCATGCGCTGTTGAGGAAAAAACAAGGAGAAGCAGTGAAAAACAAGGGAAAGCACTCATAAAAAACAGGGGGAAGGAAAAAGAAAGCAGTAAAAAATTTGGCAAAAGCAGGAGAAAGCACTCAGAAAAACAGGGGAAATGGAAGGAGAGAACAGAAAAAATGAGGCAAAAGCACGAGAAAGCACTCAGAAAAACAGAGGAGAAAGCAGTAAAAAAGTAGGCAAAAGCAGGAGGAAGAAGTGGGTTTAAAACTTGTGGCCATGGGGGTTTATATCTGGTGTTGTAGGTTTATACCGTGGGATTATATCTGGTGATGTGGATGCCATCCAGTGCCAAGGAAAGTGCTGTGGGCTTAGCTGGTGCTGTGGCAAGTGATTTCTGGTACTACAGTATATATATATATATATATATATATATATATATATATATATATATATATATATATATATATATATATATATATATATATATATAGAGAGATAGATAGATAGATAGATAGATAGATAGACAGTCAGATGGGTGAAATTTCTTTGCAGTCACAAAGTTAGTAGCGCACAGTTGAGTCTAGTTTGATTATTTTATTTCTTCACAAAGGCTGTCATGGCCGATACGCGTTTGTCAGTTTGGGTGAAGAAATTAAATAATTAAACTAGACTCAAGTGTGCGCAACTAACTTTGCGACAGAAAGGAAATTTTACTCATTGAATTGCGGGTTTGCCAGAGTAGCAGCACCCGCCGGTTTGTGAGCGGCGGTATTGGTGAAAAGTCTGAAACGCATATATATATATATATATATATATATATATATATATATATATATATATATATACATACATATATATATATTGTGTGTGTGTGTGTCAGTGGTGTGTATATATACCCACACACATACACTTTTTCTTTTTCAAGTTTCGATTACTGCATACACACAGGGCTGTATTCAATAAATAGTCCATTGTAGGTGAGTTATTTGAAGTTCATAAATCTCATCTCACCAATATAACTATGCAGTATGCAAGGAAAGGTTGGTTCTCCTTGCAGGAAAAATGTAAAGGGATTTTTCAACTTCCTGCAGCTCATCTATAACTCACAGTTTATTCAATACAGCCCGGTGATGAGCAGAGTATTTAATGACCCCTATTTCATTTTACAAATGGATATCCACAAATCTTTATTCAAAACGAAAATTGGATGATTTAGAATTTGATAAGGAAGCAAGAAAACAATCTAGACAAAGTGACTAGGAGGCAGAATAACCAAGCACAAGGAGTTTTGCAGGTCCAGTTTCAACTCCAATAGAATGTAGCCATGATGCTGATGCTCCAGTAAATGATATTGGATTTTATTTTAATTCATCCAAAAAATTAACAGATGATTTTAAATACAATCTACTAATAAATACATATACCTCACCAGAAAAGTATGATTTCAAGAAGGATTCAGGTTGACCACGCTGTTTCCGTCATGTGTGGATTAATCAATATTCACCATGTCTTAGCTACTCTCCACAACTGAAAGGTGTGATTTGCAAGTATTGCACAGTTTTTCCACTGCCAATTCATCGTGGGACACAAGGAGCATGCATAATGACGCCGTTCACTAAATCTAAAGTCTTCCATGAAAGTACATTGTCAAAAAAGGTGGTAGGATGGATGAGGTTAAAATTATGCCCTCCCTGAAAAAATTTCTGCAGACACCCCTGAATGACAGACTGCTGTCTAAACTGCAGGTGGTGCAGAACACTGCTGCCCGGCTAATTTCCAACCTCCCTTCAGGCTCCTCCGCTGCACCCATCTTGAAAGCTTTGCACTGGTTGTCAGTTAGGAAACGCAACATTTTTAAAATTTGCTGTCTGACTCACAAGGCACTAACCCACTCGGCACCAATTTATTTGCACAATAGACTCTGCCTTTACTGCCCCTGCAGACTGCTTAGATCTGCAAACACAGCTTTACTACAGATCCCTCATATCTGCACTTTGAGATTCGGGAGCAAATCCTCCTCGTATCTTGCCCCGCTCAATTGGAATACACTTCCTCTGCAAATTCATATGTGCACAGAACTTGACAAGCTCAAAAGACTTCTAAAGACCTGCTTGTTTTAAGTGTACTGCACAGGCACAATTAGTGAAGCTCTGAGATACACCTCTGGGTGTTGAGTTAGGGACAGGAATATCAAACAAGGCTGCCAGGGACCTACTGAGATATGAGGCCAAGGCACTCAAAACAAACCTAATCCCAAGTACTCTGAGCTTTATTGAGTGAGGGCTAAAAACAGAGTTTTCACCACACTCCACGAGAGGAGATCAAGAGCACACCCACCAGAGATAGGTGCAATAGGACAACCAAAGCAGCAACTCAGAACAGAAGCAAGGCCAGCCATCGAAAACAAGACAGCAACACAGTGCCCAACACCACACAAGGGTTATGTTTAGCCCAGTGGATTGGCCACACAAGGGCTATTAACCCCAAAAGTGTCACAGGAAAAAAGCAAATCGCCACAAAAGGCCCAGAACCAGGCAAGTCACAGAAGGCGATAAGCTAACATGGCCATCAGCATTTACTTCCCCCACCTATCAACACTGGAGCAAAGATGGGATCAATCATGTATTGGACGTCTAGAAAATAAGCTCACACATAGAAACACGAGAGAGCCTTGAAGTAAGGAAACAAAGAGCTCAAACCAAGCAGGTTTAGCCCTTGTCATGTTTTAAAAGGCGCACAGAGAGAAAGTTATTAGTCCCCACACTAAAGAAGGGTAGGAGAGGAGGAAGCACAAAGCCCCAACAAAAAGGCATGCAACAGTAGGAAGAAGATGCCCAGAATAGACCAAGCTTCAAGCTCAACAAGGAGCATGAGGGGAGTGCTCCAAAATAGCACATATCCCAAGAAAGGGGGAGAGCAAATAGTCTCAATAACAAAGACAGACCAACCAGCTGGATGAAGCACTCCTTCAAGCCTTTGGCTTTAAGGCTGGGCAAGAGCTAGAAACAAAAAATTCCCAGAGGAACACTTGGACTACGCCAACAGTCTCTATCTGGGTCTCCCCACCTATCTGACGAGTAGACTGCAAATAATCCAGAACGCTGCTGCTAGATTGATTTGCAAAATACCTTTCCGCCACTCTATCACTCCCCACCTGAGAAACCTTCATCGGCTACCTGTGATCCGGCACATAGAATTCAAGGCACTTACCTTGGCGTTCAGAGCTAGCATGGGACTGGGCCTGGCGTACCTGAGAGACAGACTCAAGCACTACCATCATGACCGGGCCCTGAGCTCCAACCAATTGCGTCTCCTCATCATCCCCCGCTTTCGTAAGGCGAGGACAGGGGGCAGAGCCTTCGCGGTTAGGACCGCCAAACTCTGGAATGCCCTTCCACTCTCCATCCACTTATCGGAGACTGAACTTACTTTCCGTCGTGCCCTTAAAACCTGGCTCTTCACCAACACCTAATTTCCCCTCGCGCCTGTTTGATTCAGTCGACTGCCTCAGCGCCGGGACACCCCCGTTGGGGGTAGCTGTGCGCTCTACAAACTCCTAAAATAAATAAATAAATAAACACCTACAATTACCCAAGTGGCGAAACTAATTGAGAGCCTGCAGACAAGACCTGGAAGGAAAAGCACTGATTTTGCAAAAATCAAGCAAGAACAGCAAACCGGGATGGGAGGGAACACCAAACAAGGCTTCAAGGTACAACAGGCCTCATGGGATAGAAAGCACAGAATAAAAGGTCTTTGTCACTGGCAAACCAAGGCACCCTAAACATTCAGCTGCAAACAGCAAAGAGATAAAGAGACCAAATGACCAAACGGCAAAATACCCAAAAAGCTCAAGCCCAGTTTGAAGAAAGGTGCAGGATGAAGCTAATAGGGGTGGGCAAAATTTGCATCCTTATATGTAGCGTAATAATGTAAATTTACCATTAAATAAATCAAAATTATGCATAATTATGCAAAATGCATCTTGCACTCAACAAATCGGTCAGTTCGGGGAAAAATTCAACTCGAAAATGTAATTTTGAGTTGATTTGTGGTTGGTCACATTGAAAACGCTCCAGCTCTTGTTCGGATTTGTAGTTTTGCGTTCCACAAATTACCGGAACTGTCCGCTTGGGTAAAAAATCTACCTGAAATGGTTGATTGGATGCCATTGTTGTTTCCAAAGATTGAAATGTAACTGAAAGACCACATGGGGAGAACCTGAGAACCAACCAACAATCTAAAGTCTAGCAAGGTGTGAGTGTAACACTCCAGCAGAAGGCCAACCTGGGCATCAGTCTACAACACAAAATACCCTTCTGTTTAAAAAACAAAGTCAGGGCATCTAATGGTAACATCAGATTTGGGTCCAAGGAGGCATATTCATGCACCACAAAACTGGGTAGCAGTCAAGCACACTCTGAGCACTCCTAGCCCCAGCACAAAAAAAAATAAGGCACATGGAGCAGCCCTCCAATAAGCCCAAAAGCAAACAAAAACATGCCTCTACCAATTCAGTGTAACATTTGAACGTTTTGCCTTGAGAAAGCTCTTCAGCATACTAGCCAGAGTAAAACACGGATCTGCTTTGGCTACATACAGATGATTAAATGAAAAAAAAAACTTGAAGGCATTACTACTAGTTTATTGAGCAGTTGTTCTTATATTACAAGAAGTAGTGGAATACCAAGATTTTGAACTAAAAAAAAAATGGGATTGGGATTAAGTGCTGCAGAGTGAAACAGGGAGTTAATACCCCACAGTCTTCAAGCCGCAAGAGTGCAGGGCAGAAAACCACACTCAACTCTGCCAACATGAGAAAAAAACAACACAAATCCATAACACAGAGCTTGACCAATGCAGTAGAAGAGGCACTATTTAGCTCATGGCAAGTGCACCCCATACCCAACCACAGGAGAGACCTCACACCCAGCCCTACAGCACAAGGGTAAGAACCTACACACATTGATGGAGATCCTGGGCATCTCTAAGGAGAACATCCTCCTTCCTAGCCCATTTCCAGTAAGGAACCAGACAACTGCATGTCCTCACCACGCTGACCAAAACAGGAAGGCATGGGTATGCACGTTGGTAGGCGAGTCGAAGGCAGTATACCATCAGGGGCAGCCAAACGCAAGAAGCAGTCCCAAACAGGGCCAAAACGTTAAGCAGAGCTCCCAGACATGAAACACAGAATGACTTCTTCTTAGAGGAGGAAACTGGGTTTCTGTATACAGGTGGGGGATGGGAGCGCACTGCCTCACATCACAGCACAGATTGCCCTTAGCATTATGGTAAATGCAGTACAGTGTTTGTGCTTAATTGGATATTAGCTGTAGTTGTTTACCAGAGTTGGTGCACATAGTGCTGTTAATGTCTAGACACATGTTTCTGGCTTTTATCCTTCATCAGTAGAGATCAGAAAAATGAATGACATCAGGGGTTGCAGAGAATGTTGCCACAGTCCTCCCAGGTAGGTCTCAGTACCTCTTACTGGCACACAAGAGCATCTCCAAGAGCTTGTCAGCATGCTGGCTCAAGGTAGCCTTTTTACCAGAAGGGGAATGTGAGCACACTGCCTCACATCACAGCACAGTTTGCCCCTTAGCATTATGGTAAATGCAGTACAGTAAATATTAGCTGTAGTTTTTCACCACAATTGATGGCGATAGTGCTGCTCATCTCTAGACACGTGATTCTGGATTTTATCCTTCATCAGTAGAGATCATAAAAACGAATTACATCAGGGGGTTGCTGAGAATGCTGCCACAGTCCTTCCTCTCAGATCTCAGTACCTTTCACTGGCGGACAGGTGCATCTCCAAAAGCGCTATCTGTATTACAGAATGGGCTGCACAGGCCTGTAGTCCTTTCTGTAATATCAAAGTGCCCGGGGACACGCAAAGCAGGCGCACATGCCTGTTGCTCCCCCGGGGCACTTTCCATTATATGGTCACTGGAGGATGAAAAAAACATTTTTTTCTTTCAAGTAAGCAGAGGGTTGACTTTTTCTAGTGTGTAGGCGCACCTCCCGATGTAAGGTCTGGGGCAAGGATGTGATGAGGTGATAATGCAAAATAAAGGGTAGTCCATGTATTTTGATCACGAATGAAAAAGAACATGCAGATCAGTTCTTTATTCTGTAACAGAATATCACTTCCTTCGTAAATTACAAGGCTACTGCTTTGTCGTTAATAAAATCAGCCATTACCTACTAATATGTGGTCAGGTCCCATTTATATCTAAAACCTCTTTAATAGAACCTCTGACATTTTGTCATCTTTTGTGAATGCCCTGCTCAACATCGTTGCTGTGTCAATGGTGAACGAAAGGTACATTTAATGCAGAGAGTTTCCCTACATTAACCGGCAGATTTATTTCTATATATGTGATTTATTCTATCAATATATATTCTCTTTTTTCTTAACCCCCTTCCTAATGCACCTATGATTCTGGCTCTTTGTGGTGCAGCTAGAATCCTATATGTTTCTGTTAAAGGATAAAGCTCATTACGTCTTATCCTACCCTTGTAATGAAAAATTATGCCCCTGTGAGCTAACATGCCCCAGAACAGGATAAAGTGTCATGTTACTTTCTCAATTATACAAAAGTGCCACTATACTATATATAAATCCAATAGATGTTGCTGGTGCCTGCAGGTCCTGTTTGAAAAACAAAATGCGTATTCACTTGTTTTAATATAATTCTTTGTGGCAGAAGTCTAAATGCTGTGATGTAGGTACATCTTGTTGAATCATGATAAAACTCAAGAGTCATATAAGCCACTTTGTGGTAACTATTTGTAAAGCCAAGTTGTGATTTTCTTGTACAATTTTGCTCAGTTATGAATGCCTGTTTTATGCTGCTCTACGTAGGTTTCTAGAGTCCTCCACGACATGACAGCCCTAACATTTCTGTCAGGGCCGGACTGGGAACCAAAAACAGCTCTGGCAAAAACTTTCAAACTAGCCCTGTTCCTTTCCTACTCGCTCTCTTATCTCTCTCTTCTCTCGTTTTCCTCTCTATGCCAGGCCCCAACACCCATGTGCCTGCTTTCATTTCATGGAGAAGCTAGAGAAAGAGACAGAGGAGCCAGCAGCAGCACTCTGCCCAAAAACTGGCCCTCAGAGGCTGCCATGAGTTAAAAAAGGGCAGTCCAGGGGAGATTCATACATATACATAACTGGGAGATCTTTGGCATTTTGCTGATGTGAGCTCAGAGAGGGATTATTTCCACTACAGTAATGTAGATAGCATTATGCCATAGAGTAACCAAGTGCCCTTGGCTATAATGTACTTGTACTACCGCAGATAGGAAATCTGCCGTGCTTGTTATTAAGTATCTTGCCAGACTCTTAATAAGGCCCACAGCCTGGTCCATTAAGAAGCACCAGTGCTGACTCCTAGCTTGAGAATACAATCAATAACAGAGCTTTGTTTGGTTGCAGGAATGGCAACTGTAGGCCATCATCGTACATGTAAATACAAAGGCACATATTTATCAATATTTCACGCAACGCAACACAGCAAGCCACCTTGCTGTGCTGCACTGCGTGAAAGGGTAGGATTTGCTGTATTTAACATTATATGGTGGATTCCTGCTCTCTGCCTGCACAAGTGCACACACGGCTATCTAGCCCCAATGCAGGAACCCTTGCACCGTGCTGCAAGAGTGCCTGCATTGTAGGCAGGATTGTTTTTGTGCAGAGGCATTTTCCTCTTTCTACGTTTGCTGCGCAATGCAGCACACTTAGGAAAAGGAAACACTGAGGAGAAATAAAGATATTTTTTTCCTCGTTGCGCCTCTGGTGGGGAGGCGTACAATTTTGACTCAACCCAGGTCTAAAACTAATAGTAAATCTGAAAAAGCAGCAAAATACATGAGTGGATGTGTGGGAACACCCATGCTCCACCCATGTAACGTCTCCCTGGGGCAGATAAATGCAAGGCAGCAACTTGCACTGCCTTGCATTACTTCACATTTACCAAGCAACGCAGGGCCACGCAAGTGGCCTTGCGTTGCTTGGTAAATCTCATTCAGGTTTTGCGTCACCCTTGTGTCCCCTTGCGTGGTGCAAGGGCAACACAAAACCTTGAAAAATATGGGCCAATGTGTATATCATAATGGAAATTAGTTTTGTTGCACTAGGCGTTTCTTGTTGATCGAATAGCAGTAATGTAAAATTATTCAGATAGAACCCTTGTTCTTATAGCTTTCACCCAGGTTCCATCATGGGGTGGCATGGTGAGCAAAAGAATGATGGATTTAACCCAGATCGCTTGCTGGGGGTGAATGTTTTGATTTGTTCTGCATTCCGTCCATCAACTGTGTGTCTTTTTCTTTCTCGCCCTAAGTGCGCCGGGTATGCCCAGGCATGGGTCCCGGGCTCACTGTGCCACTGGATTCAAGCTATCCTGGCTGATGAGGGGTGAAACTCTGAAACTGGTCCTAGGATGCTTGTTTCCGGTCCAGGGCGGATCTAGCTTGGCAGTTTGGGCTGGACTGTTCCCATGAGGCACAGGGTCAAGACTGATTTGCATATGGCCAGGTCTAAACTGGGGTGGCATGGTGAGCAAAAGAATGGTGGATTTAACCCAGATCTCTTGACTGGGGGTGAATGTTTTGATTTGTTCTACATTCCGTCCATCAACTGTGTGTCTTTTGCTAGAAATACATGGCAGCACTCTTGTTTATATATGTTTTTAATAATCAAGTTTCATTATTGGGGCACACCTGTTGTTTCCTAGTCTACTGCTATTTGACGTCGAAGCTGGGGAACCGGGTTCGAGTCTCAGCATGGACATTTAACATCCTGTGCTTCTGGGCAAATCACTTAATCTCCTTGTGCCTAACAACATTAACATATCCATCTGTAATGTAACTGGTGCTCATGTAAAGTGCTCTGATACCTTCTGTTCTAGTTTGCGCTATATAAAACTCCAAAAAAAAGATCTCTCTGTTGCTCTCTCTCTCTCTCTCTCTCTCTCTCTCTCTCTCTATATATATATATATATATATACATATATATATATATATATATATATATATATATAAATATATATATATTTATTCACTGAAAAAGCAAAGGTTAAAGCAGGGTTATAGTTTGATGGAGATGTCAGTAAAAAAGATAAAATTTTAAAGTAACAGAACACTAAAATTCATTAGTTGTAGTTTACTTATCTAATTATAACTTGCACCCCTGCCATGCGCTCCTTATGACCTCACTTTTTCATCACTCAAGACATGTATGTTCAATGACAGCATTGATGACATTGTTGACATCTTAAATGAGATTTTAATGTAAAGTTAGATATTGTTACCAGACTTTACTGTAATGTCACTCTAACCTTTGTTTTTTTTTAGTGAATAATCTAAGGGTTTTTTTTTGCATAAAGTAACAAAGCATTACCACCACTAAATATAACATCACTTTAAAAAAAAAATTCAGCGACTTTCTAGGGTTTTGTTAACGTAAAGTAAAATATTACTAACATACCTAACTGTGTGTGGTAGGCCCTTGAGTATGTGAAGGGAGTAAGTTCTCCTTGAAGAGATGGACAGAGAGCTCAACCTCTCTGTAGAAGTGGCTCACCAACCTAATTGGACTTGAGTGTCTGGGGGGAGTGGGCTCTCCATGAAGAGCAGTGCAGAGACTGCCGACTGCATAGTAGGAGCGTGCCCAACTAATGGGGTTTGCATCTCTGGAGGGAGTGGGCTCTACACACAATCTGCGCACTGAGCCCAAACTGTGCGTGGTAGGGGCTTCCCCATCTAATGGGTCTTGGCTCTCTGGAGTGAGTGGGCTGTATGCACTGGATGTGCACTGATGTCAACCTGTGCATAATAGGGATTTCACCACATAAAGGGGTTTGCGTCTCTGGAGTGAGCTGGCTCTATGCACGGTCTGTGTACTGAGTGCTGACTGTACATAGTATGGATTCGCCCACCTAATGGGGCTAGTATGTTAAGTGGATGTGGGCTCTACACAGAGTCTGCCCCCTGAGCGCAGAATTGTGTACTTGGGGCTTGCCCACCAAATGGAGCTTAGGTCTCTGGAGGGAATGGGCTCTACACACAGTCTGTGCACTCAGTGATGTCTGTGCATAGTCAGGGCTAGGGCCTTAGGTCTCTGGAGGATGTAGGCCCTACACACAGTCTGCAGACAGAGCAGACTGTGTGTAGTAAAGGCTTGCCCATGTAATGGGGCTTCACAAGGCATGGGAGTCCACTCTCTGTAAAAGTTTTCCACAGACCGAAGGCTGTGTTTTACTTTTGTTTGATTTTGGACCTTTCCTGATCCCATCGGACTCCAGCGGGATTCCAGTGGGAGTCTCTTAGGACTGTGACAACACTTAGGTTTCAGCCCCAGAGGGGCAGAGTTGCTCTGTGGCCCTCCAGGGTATACCTAGCCTACCCCCTTATGTTTCTGAGTTCTGTATGGTCAACAGCAATAGTTTTTTTTCGTGAAGCGACAGCCAATCAGGTCCTCTAATTGGACGGGACTCTCGCAGGACCAGCCAATCAAAATGTTTTTAGGATGATTTTTCCTTTGTGAGATATCTATAAAATGTTCACCTTAATTTCTCAGCTGAACAGATTTACACCAAATGACAAAAGCACTCTTACTAAGTAAAGATCTAGCTTTGTGCCAAATTTGATGTAATTGTGTTCAGCCATTTTTCAATGCATCGTTGTCTAAATTTCCTTATGGAAAATCCCGATGGTTTTTATTTTTATGGGGGAGTGGCGTGTGTGGGGCCCTCCTCCCTAGGCTTATTTCGGCCCTGGGAACCCCATCCAGCTGGCCCTGATGTCTTATTTAGGAGGAAGGGAGCACACCCCCTTCCCAGGCCATTTTCGGTTGATTCCTTTCGGCCCGTACTGTGTGTTTTAGGGAAGGGGGCCATATGGCTCCCTCCCCAAAGCTCTAAAGGCCCCTGGGGCCCCATCCCCTGGGGCCGCAAAACTAAGTTAAAGGGAGGAGGGCCTCATGGCCCCCATCCCTGAATCAATAATGGCTACGGGGACCCCATACTCTGGGGCCAGCTGACATGCTGTGTCCCAAGGAGCCCATCCTCCGGACACAGCAGTTTCCCTGCCTGCACCTGTGCAGGCAAGGAAACATGTGTTTGCTCCCACTTGGTAGGAGCATTTTTAAAACTGACACCCCTCTGGAAAAAACACAAAGTCTGCTCCTAGCCAGTGGGAACTTTAAAAATGCAGTGAAACGGGCACGGCATCACATCAAAATGTTGCTCTCGCTTGGAGGGAGCAGCATTAGTAACTGCTCTGTCCGGGCGGGAGCAATGCCAGCTCAGACTGCAAGTGGGGAGACGGCTGGGGCTGCAGGTAACTTGGGGCAGCATGGGGTTGGCTACATGCAGGAGGTTGGCCGCAGGGCCTAGCCACAGGCAACCAACCTCCTGCCGCCCTTGCCATGCATTTTTAATCTCCCCACATATTACAACACTCATGACATCTTCTACAACATCATTGATAATATCACTGCAACATTTGCAGTGAAATTATTGATGAGAAAACTGTGCAAGGCAGGGGTGCGAGCGCGAGGCAGGGGTGCGAGTTACAGTTACCTTAGGGCACAAGTTGTAGTTAACTTTAGATAAGTATAGCTATGACTGGTGAATTTCAGTGGTTTTTAGAGTTTAAAGCGTTTCATTGTTAATAAACATTTCACCTAACTATAACGTTACTTTAACCTTTGTTATTTTCAGTGAAAAAAAAATGTTTTAAAAAAATATATATATATATATTCACTGAAAAATCCATAGGTTTCAGGCACGTTATAGTTAGAAATTAGCATTTAAAAAACCTTACAAATTCACTGAAAAAACCATAGGTTTTAGGGACAGTTATAGTTAGTTGGACATTTCACTCGTACAAAACCCGTGAAATTCCCCGTTATAGTTAGTTCAGCTAACTATAACTCGCGCCCCTGCAATGCACTGCTGATGACGTCACATATTACATCACTCATGACATGGTCAGTGACATCACTGATGACATCACTGATGACATCTCAAATGACATCACTGATGACATCATCCAGTGACTGTGTGTTTCTGTAAAGTTTAAATATTTTTAATATATATAGGGAAAGGCATATTGAAGAATGAGTGGGTGTATAAGTGTCTGTATGGATGATTTAGTAGGTGCGTGACTAACTCTATAAGTGAGTGTTTAAACGTATCTTACTGAATGCATGGGTTAGTGACTAAACTGGGTGAATGTCTGTATCCGTCTGTCTGTTGCTGTGTAAGTGGCTGCATGGGTTTGTGAATAGCTACATGAGTGTCTATATGAGTTATTGATTGGTTGTCTGAGTATCTGTATGGTTGCCTGAGTGTTTGTGTGGGTGGGGTGTGTGCGACTCTGTGCATAGATGTGTGAGTGGGTGATTCACTGGTTGGATGGTTTCAAGAGTGCATCTGTGATGTACTGAATGGGTGGGTGAGTGTGTGTATGGGTGTGTTAGTGAGTGAATGTATATCTCAGTGGTACAAGTGTGAGTAACTACATATGTGAAAGGCAGTATATATGTGTGTTGGAGTATATAAATGGCTATAAGCGAGAGTGTGTGATTGTGTTAGTGACTATATGGATGAGTGTGTGCTTGTATCAGTGATTGTATAAGAGCGTAAGAATGTGCTAGTATTTGTATGAGTAAGTGAGCTGGTGTGTGTATAACTGTATAGGTGAGTAAATGGCAGTGTGTTTAATTATTTGCATGACTGAATAGGTGTGTGAGTACCTCTATGGATGAGTGGCGGTGTTTGAGTGTCTATATAGGAGTATGAGTACATATGATAGTCCTGTACTGAGTGACCGTAAGTATGAGTGACTGTACGGGTGAGTGAGTGGATGTGTGTGTAAACCTAAGAATCAGTGAGTGGGTATGTAGTTATTTTCTCGGCCCCCACTTGACGAATCACCCCGAGACTTTCAGGATAGGAGCGGACCGGAGCGCTCCAACAAGTTGGAAGCTTTCGTGAAGATTTGTCAACCGGCGCCAACGTTATTGCAAATAGAATGTTGCGGATTTCCTATGGAAAATAGGTCCTAACTATAACTATCTACTGGCGACCGCCAGTAGATTATATATATATATATATATATATATATATATATATATATATATATATATATATATATATATATATATATATATATATCTGGAAGGAGTCAGAGGTGAATGCCATTAGGTGTGTGAATAAGATTAGTGACAATAAACTGAACTTGCCTTTTACAAGCACTGTAAACTGTACTGAGGTAGTCTTTCTAGACTTAGTAGTGTACATTAAAAATATGAAACTTGAGACAAAATTGTGTAGAAAGCTGATGATAGATAATACTATCCTACACTCTAGTAGCAGTAGCTTTCACCCAAATAACTTAACACACAGCATACCATACAAAGAAGCCCTGTCATTGAGAAGGCTTCAGAAATGGCAAAATGTTTCTTGCAGATTGGTTACATGAAGCAGTCGGTACATCAAGCAATAAAGAAATGTAATTCTAGAAATAGGAAGACACTAAATCTAGATTTATCATGACCTGCAGCAAAGAGAAAGGGGTGATAGGAAACATAATGATAAAATACTGGTATCTCTTAAAAAGTAATGTGATCATAGGGCACTTGGTACCTAATAAACCAGGTGAGACAAACTTGTAAAGAGTAGCCCAGAAATAACAATTAAAGAAAATTGGTTGGAGAAAAATCAAGGGTTCCAGTCCTAGGACTTGGAACTTGTAAGTAAATTAAATATGCCAATTCGGTGTAAACCAATATTACCATGTTTAAGGGAGAGAGCACAAGCACTTTAGCACTGGTTAGCGGTGGTAAAGTGTGCAGAGTCCTAATACCAGCAGAATTGAGGTCAGAAAAGTAGAAGAGGAAGGCAAAAAGTTGGGGGGAAGATCATGCTAAGGCCATCAGATCTAACAAACATTCAACATAGAGCCCCAATGTGTAATTAAACAAACCTTCACCCTTGTTGGTTTTGGACCGGCAGCACCTGTATCTGAGGAATCCAGTCTCAATTAAATGCTGACTCATTTCAGGGATTTAGATTTCTTTATTCAAAGAACAACATGTTCCAACACTGATGCGCATATACATCTATTATTTCTCTCTCTCTCTCTCTCTATATATATATATATATATATATATATATATATATATATATATATATATATATATATATATATATATATATATATATATACATGAATTGAACTCCCATATTCCCATATTCCTTCCACCACTTCTATTCACCTACATACAGGCGAGATATCCCTTCAGGGGTGATTCAAGCGCTATATAAATCCATAATAATAAAAAAAAAATGGCACCAATCGATATGTTCCACAAAGTTTTTTATTATATTTCATTCCATTTCACAAAAGTGCTCCGTGCTCATAGTGTTCGGCCGATGCGTTTTGACAAAAAGCTTTCTACTGGGCCATCCATATATATATATATATGCAAAAACAGAAGCAGAGAACTCTGGGTAGTTCTCAAGTTTAGGTGGAAAGCAGCTCCAGTAAGAGCACTCTCAACACCAGCGACACTCTAAATTTGCTCACCTCAAATGTCTGCTTTTCTATCAAAGTTTTAAAGCATAGGATTAGCGCAGTGCTATCCACGCCGAGATAGAAAGGGACAGAGGGGCATATTAGCAAGAACCTCGTTAAAATTATCGCCGTTTTAGCGGCAGGAAACTGCCGCTAAAAGGCGATAATGGGCTTGCTAATATGCGTTATAGAATTCCAATAGAAGCCCAGGTTAGATGTGCAGGACATCTAACCTGGGCTTCTATTGGAATTCCATAACGCATATTAGCAAGCCCATTATCGCCGTTTTAGCGGCAGTTTCCTGCCGCTAAAACGGCAATAAGTTTAATGTGGGTCTTGCTAATATGCCCCAAAGTCTTTTAGCATTTTTACAGCAAAGTCTTTAAGCATAGGATTAGCACAGTGCTATCCCTGCCGAGCTGTAAAATGGCCAAAGCCTTTTACCACTCCAGGCACAGTATTACAGCTTTGGATTGATAAAATACCATCCAAGCCAACCTGAAATGAATAAAAGCAACCCCTGACACGTGTTTCGCTCTAGTTAGAGCTCTTCAGAGAGGTATAGCTTTGTCCAGACACAAGAGAGCACCCAGTGTAAGTCAAAACAAAACCCTTTCAGGCATAGAGTTATGAATAAATTATGCAAGAACAGAAGCAGAGAACTCTGGGTAGTTCTCAAGTTTAGGTGGAAAGCAGCTCCAGTAAGAGCACTCTCAACACCAGCGACACTCTAAATTTGCTCATCTCAAATGTCTGCTTTTCTATCAAAGTTTTTAAGCATAGGATTAGCGCAGTGCTATCCACGCCGAGATAGAAAGGGACAAAGTCTTTTAGCATTTTTACAGCAAAGTCTTTAAGCATAGGATTAGCACAGTGCTATCCCTGCCGAGCTGTAAAATGGCCAAAGCCTTTTACCACTCCAGGCACAGTATTACAGCTTTGGATTGATAAAATACCATCCAAGCCAACCTGAAATGAATAAAAGCAACCCCTGACACATGTTTCGCTCTCGTTAGAGCTCTTCAGAGAGGTATAGCTTTGTCCAGACACAAGGGAGCACCCAGTGTAAGTCAAAACAAAACCCTTTCAGGCATGGAGTGACGAATAAATTATGCAAAAACAGAAGCAGAGAACTCTGGGTAGTTCTCAAGTTTAGGTGGAAAGCAGCTCCAGTAAGAGCACTCTCAATGGTTGTATGTTGGAACATCGAGTTCCCCAACCACGACTTCCCTAACAACGAGGTCGTAACCACGACCTTGTCTAAACCATGATTTTTTTTACCACGCATTCCTTTACCACGATTTTTTGTGGTAAAGGAATGCGTGTTAAAAAAAATGCTTTCCAACTAGTACCCCAATCCCCCCACCCCTTAAAAACGAATTCCCCCAGCCTAAAAGTAAACACGATCACCCACACACACTAAACTAATTCCCTCCCACCCTAAAAATATACGCGATCACCAACACATCCTTAAACCAAACACGATCACGCACACCCCCTAAAAACTAACCCCAAACCCCTAAAAACTAACCCCAAACCCCTAAAAACTAACCCCAAACCCCCCCAACCCCTGCATACTAACACCAATCTCCCCCGCCCTCCTAAAACTAATTCCCCCACTCTAAAAATAAACACGATCACCCACAAACCCTAATAACTAATTCCCCCTTCCCTAATAATATACACGATCGCCCACACACCCTAAAAACAAACACAACACCATTTTAACTAATTCCCCCACCTTAAAACTAAACCCCAAACCCCTAAAAACTAAACCTAAACCCCCACCACCCCCTGAAAATTTACCCCTCTTACCTGTTCCTCGACGATCTCCTCTCTGTTCCTCGACGATCTCCTCTGCGACGCTCCTCGGAACTCCGCCCTGCCCGAACACTAGACCGAATCAGCCTTAACCACGCACATGCGTGGTTAAGGCTGAGTCGTTGTTCGGGCAGGGCGGAGTTCCGCTTTCGTGACTCCGGAACTCGTTGTTCCGGAGTCGTTGTTCAGGATGTTTCCCACTCTCAACACCAGCGACACTCTAAATTTGCTTACCTCAAATGTCTGCTTTTCTATCAAAGTTTTTAAGCATAGGATTAGCGCACTGCTATCCACGCCGAGATAGAAAGGGACAAAGGGGCATATTAGCAAGACCGGCGATAAAATTATCGCCGTGTTAGCGGCAGGAAACAGCCGCTAAAACGGCGATAATGGGCCTGCTAATATGCGTTATAGAATTCCAATAGAAGCCCAGGTTAGATGTGCAGGACATCTAACCTGGGCTTCTATTGGAATTCTATAACGCATTTTAGCAAGCCCATTATCGCCGTTTTAGCGGCAGTTTCCTGCCGCTAAAACGGCGATAATTTTATCGCCGGTCTTGCTAATATGCCCCAAAGTCTTTTAGCATTTTTACAGCAAAGTCTTTAAGCATACGATTAGCACACTGCTATCCCTGCCGAGCTGTAAAATGGCCAAAGCCTTTTACCACTCCAGGCACAGTATTACAGCTTTGGATTGATAAAATACCATCCAAGCCAACCTGAAATGAATAAAAACAACCCCTGACACGTGTTTCGCTCTCGTTAGAGCTCTTCAGAGAGGTATAGCTTTGTCCAGACACAAGGGAGCACCCAGTGTAAGTCAAAACACAACCCTTTCAGGCATAGAGTGACGAATAAATTATGCAAAAACAGAAGCAGAGAACTCTGGGTAGTTCTCAAGTTTAGGTGGAAAGCAGCTCCAGTAAGGGCACTCTCAACACCAGCGACACTCTAAATTTGCTCACCTCAAATGTCTGCTTTTCTATCAAAGTTTTTAAGCATAGGATTAGCGCAGTGCTATTCACGCTGAGATAGAAAGGGACAAAGTCTTTTAGCAGTTTTACAGCAAAGTCTTTAAGCATAGGATTAGCACAGTGCAATCCCTGCCGAGCTGTAAAATGGCCAAAGCCTTTTACCACTCCAGGCACAGTATTACAGCTTTGGATTGATAAAATACCATCCAAGCTAACCTGAAATGAATAAAAGCAACCCCTGACACGTGTTTCGCTCTCGTTAGAGCTCTTCAGAGAGGTATAGCTTTGTCCAGACACAAGGGAGCACCCAGTGTAAGTCAAAACAAAACCCTTTCAGGCATAGAGTGATGAATAAATTATGCAAAAACAGAAGCAGAGAACTCTGGGTAGTTCTCAAGTTTAGGTGGAAAGCAGCTCCAGTAAGAGCACTCTCAACACCAGCGACACTCTAAATTTGCTCACCTCAAATGTCTGCTTTTCTATCAAAGTTTTTAAGCATAGGATTAGCGCAGTGCTATTCACGCCGAGATAGAAAGGGACAAAGTCTTTTAGCAGTTTTACAGCAAAGTCTTTAAGCATAGGATTAGCACAGTGCTATCCCTGCCGAGCTGTAAAATGGCCAAAGCCTTTTACCACTCCAGGCACAGTATTACAGCTTTGGATTGATAAAATACCATCCAAGCCAACCTGAAATGAATAAAAGCAACCCCTGACACGAGTTTCGCTCTCGTTAGAGCTCTTCAGAGAGGTATAGCTTTGTCCAGACACAAGGGAGCACCCAGTGTAAGTCAAAACAAAACCCTTTCAGGCATAGAGTGATGAATAAATTATGCAAAAACAGAAGCAGAGAACTCTGGGTAGTTCTCAAGTTTAGGTGGAAAGCAGCTCCAGTAAGAGCACTCTCAACACCAGCGACACTCTAAATTTGCTCACCTCAAATGTCAGCTTTTCTATCAAAGTTTTTAAGCATAGGATTAGCGCAGTGCTATCCACGCCGAGATAGAAAGGGACAAAGTCTTTTAGCATTTTTACAGCAAAGTCTTTAAGCATAGGATTAGCACAGTGCTATCCCTGCCGAGCTGTAAAATTGCCAAAGCCTTTTACCACTCAAGGCACAGTATTACAGCTTTGGATTGATAAAATACCATCCAAGCCAACCTGAAATGAATAAAAGCAACCCCTGACACGTGTTTCGCTCTCGTTAGAGCTCTTCAGAGAGGTATAGCTTTGTCCAGACACAAGGGAGCACCCAGTGTAAGTCAAAACAAAACCCTTTCAGGCATAGAGTGACGAATAAATTATGCAAAAACAGAAGCAGAGAACTCTGGGTAGTTCTCAAGTTTAGGTGGAAAGCAGCTCCAGTAAGAGCACTCTCAACACCAGCGACACTCTAAATTTGCTCACCTCAAATGTCTGCTTTTCTATCAAAGTTTTTAAGCATAGGATTAGCGCAGTGCTATCCACGCCGAGATAGAAAGGGACAAAGTCTTTTAGCATTTATATTTATATTTATATATATATATTCACTGAAAAAAACCACAGGTTTCAGGCACGTTATAGTTAGGCTGACATTTCACTCGTACAAAACCAGAGGTTATAACTCGCGCCCCCGCAAAGCACTGCTGATGATGTCACATATTACATCACTCATGACATGGTCAGTGACATCACTGATGACATCTCAAATGACATCACTGATGACATCATCCTGTGAGTGTTTCTAAAAAGTTTAAGAATGTTATATATATATATACGCCAAGGTGTATTCGAAGAATGAGTGGGTGTATGAGTGTCTGTTTGGATGATTTCTTGGGTGCATGACTGACTGTATGAGTGAGTGATTAAACATGTCTTAGGGAATGTATGGGTGAGTGACTTATCTGTGTAAATGTGTGTATCAGTCTGTCAGTTGGTGTGTAACTGGCTGCATGGGTTGGTGAGTAGGTACATGAGTGTCTATATGGGTTTTTGGTTAGTTGTCTGAGTGCCTGTATGGGTGCCTGAGTGTCTGTGGGTGGGTGAGGGGCTGTGTGACTCCCTGCATTGATGTATGAGTGGGTGAATCCCTCGGTGTATGGGTTCATGAGTGCATCTGTGAGGGACGGTATAGTTCAGTGAGTGTGCGTATGGCTGTGTCGGTGAGTGTATGGATGTCTCAGTGGTATATGGGTGAGAAACTGCATATGTGAAAGGCAGTATATGTGAGTGTTAGAGTATATACGTGACTGTATGTGTGAGTGAGTGAGTGTGAGAATGGCTATATGGGTGAGTGTGTGCTTGTGTCAGTGATTGTAGAAGAGAGTAAGTGTGTGTTACTATCTGTATGAATAAGTGAGGTGGTGTGTGTATAACTATATAGCTGAGTAAATGGTAGTGTGATTGAATCTTTGGGTGACTGACTGGGTGTGTGAGTAACTCTATGGGTGAGTAGCGGTGTGTCAGTGTCTGTATGGATGTATGAGTGCATATATCAGTGGCTGTATTGATGAGTGACTGTGTGTATGACTGACTGTATGGGTGAGTGGATGTGTGTGTAGACCTATGAATCAGTGAGTGAGTATGTACTAACTGGTATTGGTGTGTCTATCGTTTCGAGAATGGTAGTGTGTATTTTCAAGTGGGTGTATGAAAGGTTATATTAAGGTGTGAGGAGGTGCATCAGATATTAAGTGGATGATGTCATCAGTGATGTCATTTGAGATGTCATCAGTGATGTCACTGACCATGTCATGAGTGATCTAATATGTGACGTCATCAGCAGTGCATTGCGGGGGCGCAAGTTATAGTTAGCTCAGCTAACTATAACGGCCGAATTTCTCTGGTTTTGTATGAGTGAAATGTCAGCCTAACTATAACGTCCCTGAAACCTCTGGTTTTTTCAGTGAATTTCTATGGTTTTTTAAATGCTAATACAAACTATAACGTCCTTGAAACCTCTGTTTTTTCAGTGAATTTCTAAGGTTTTTTAAATGCTAATTTCTAACTATGCCTACATAGCTAGGACATGTGCAGAAAGAGGCAAGAGAGGTGCAGAAAGAAGCAAGAGAAATGCAGAGAGAACCAACAGAGGTGCAGAAAGAGGCCTACTTCAACTGTACCTTACAAGAGACTCATACAAAGTAGCCTATTCACTAATCCTTCTCCCAAGATGTCTTAAACCTCACTTTTCTCTTTAAGGTTCACTATTAATCGACTGCTCAGAATGTTAGGCCTACCAAATATAAAACAGCAATCCTAAGCATATCACTGTTGTAAGTCTGACCAAGTTTGTTAAGGTATGCATGCGTGTCTCTGCTTTTACCTAGTGACATGTTACATAAAAATAAACATACAAATACTTGAATACCTGTGTTTCAAACAGCATACTCTATAAATTTGTGTACAAAAAGGTGTATGCATTTCTTTCTGCTCAAAATACAGTTTACATGGGTATTCAATAGTATATTTGAGGGGCTCTATATACATAAGACATGTCTGCCAGTGCAACCGAATGACAGAGCAGAACTAAGAAGATTTGACCACCTATAGGAGATGCTACCCACTTTTAAAGTTACCATCTTCAGATGCATAACACATGTGAGAATACATGTACAAGTAGACACATACCTCAGTCACGAGAGCACGCAGACCTTTAAACTTGACAGCTTACACTTCCCAATTGAATACAGAAAGAGGCTAGAGAAGTACAGAAAGAAGCAACAGAAGTGCAGAAAAAACAAGAGCGGTGCAGAAAGAGTAACAAATGTGCAGAAAGAGGCAAGAGAAATGCAAAAAAGAGGCAAGAGGGGTGAAGAAAGAGGCAAGAGTGGTGCAGAAAGAGGGAAGATGAGTGGAAAAAGAGGCAACAGGGGTGCAGAAAGAAGCAAGAGAGGTGCAGAAAGAAGCAAGAGAAGCTCAGAAAAAGCAACAGAGGTGCAGAAAGAGGTAAGAGAAGTGCAGAAAGAGGCAAGAGAGGTGCAGAAAGAGGGAAGAGGGGTGCAGAAAGAGGCAAGAGGGGTGCAGAAAGAGGCAAGAGGGGTGCAGAAAGAAGCAAGAGAAGTACAGAAAAAAACAAAAGAAGTGCAGAAAGAAGCAACAGGGGTGTAGAAGGAGGCAAGAAAACTGCAGAAAGAGGCAAGAGAGTTGCGGAAACAGGCAAAAGCGGTGCAGAAAGTGGGAACAGGGGTGCAGACAGAGGCAAGAGAGGTGCAGAAAGAGTTAAGAGGGATGCAAAAAGAGGCAAGAGGGGTGCAGTAATTTACAAGAGCGGTGCAGAAAGAAGCAAGAACAGTGCAGAAAGAACCAACAGAGGTGCAGAAAGAGGCAAGAGAAGTGCAGAAAGAAGCAAAAGAGGTCCAGAAAGAGGCAAGAGAACTGACTCCAGAAGGAGGCAAGAGATGTGCAGAAAGAGGCAAGAGAGGTGTATAAAGAGGGAAGAACGGTGCAGAAAGAAGCATGAGGGGTGCTGAGAGACGCAAGAGAGGTGCAGAAAAAAACAAAAGAAATAAGCAATAGAGGTGCAGAAAGAGGCAAGAGAAGTGCAGAAACTGGCAAGAAAGCTGCAGAAACAGGAAGGAGAGGTTCAAAAAGAGGGAACAGGGGTGCAGAAAGAGGCAAGGGAGGTACAGAAAGAGGGAAGAGGGTGCAGAAAGAGGCAAGAGAGGTGAAGAAAAAAGCAAGTGATGTAAAGAAAGAGGCAACAGAGGTGCAGAAAGAGGCAAGTGGGTTGCAGAAAGAGGCTGGAGAAGTGCAGAAAGAGGCAAGAGAACTGCAGAAGAGGCAAGAGAGGTGCAGAAATAAGCAAGAGAAGTGCAGAAAGAAGCTTTCAGTAATAGATTCTGCACATGTGATTAAGTGTTTGAAAGAAATGTTTGCCAAAGAAGGTATACCTGAGTCTATTCCAGCTGACAATGGAGTTCAACTCACTTCGAGAGAGATGGAGGACTTTTTGGCTTCAAGAGGTATCATACACAAAACTTGCTCTCTATATCATCCCGAGGCAAATGGAATGGTTGAGAGATTCAACAGAGTACTCAAGGAAACTATCGTTTTAGCAAAGTCATTATCCTTGGATTGGAAAAGTGAGATTCTTAAGAAAGTTGAGGAATACAGATTGTCTCCTCATGGCACCACAGGGAAAACTCCTTTCATATTATTCCGGGGTAGAGTGCCTAATACCTGTGTAGAACCTTCGTGGGTTAATAAATATGAATTAGCCAAGGGAAAAGAAAGTGTGTGTGATAGTACTCTTGTACAAAAGAGGGAAGAGGAGAAAGCCAAGGAAAGGAAAAGCTACTTAGATTATAAGCAGGCTGTTAAAAAAACTGAGGTGAATGTGGGTGATTGGGTTATGATTAAACGCCCTGGTTTTGGAGGAAACTCCTCTTCTAAATGTATGAAGCCTATAAGGGTCATCAAAGTTTTCAATAATGCTATTAAAACCCAAGACCATCGTATTTGGAATTTAAACAGAGTTGTGGTGGTCAAAGGAGAATTTGATGGAAGGTTCAATTCAAGTTCACGTAACTTAGACACTTCTCCTGTTCATCATTCTATTATGGTGGATAAGAATACTAATATACATCGTTCCTCTAGGACAATCAAACGTCCTGGTTATCTTACTGATTATGCATGATTACTGAATGTATTTCTTTTGTTGTGCTCTTACATTGTTTATTAAGGAAGGGAGGTGTGTGGTGTTCTCACCTTCATGGCTTGTTTCTCTGTGCCTATGTCATATTCGAATTATATGCATGTCACTGTGTTCTATGTAGAATATGTTGTAAATTGGTTAGAGTGAGTTGATGCTCCTGCCTCCTTGCTGTTGGATGGGATCTTCTTATGGGAATAAATATACAAGAAACAGCCTTCCTGTGTTCTGACTCTTACTTCAGGAATGCTTCAAGAGGTGCAGAAAAGGGCAAGAGGGGTGCAGAAAGAGGCAAGAGAAGTGCAGAAAGAAGCAAGAGAGGTGCAGAAAGAAGCAAGAGAAGTGGAGAAAGAAGCAATAGAGGTGCAGAAAGGGGCAAGAGGGGTGCAGAAAGAGGCAAGAGAAGTGCAGAAAGAAGCAACAGAGGTGCAGAAAGAGGCAAGAGAAGTGCAGAAAGAGGCAGGAGAGGTGCAGAAAGAGGGAACAGGGGTGCAGAAAGAGGCAAGAGAGGTACAGAAAGAGGGAAGAGGGTACAGAAAGAGGCAAGAGGGATGAAGAAAAAAGCAAGTGATGTGAAGAAAGAGGCAACAGAGGTACAGAAAGAGGCAAGAGAGGTGCAGAAACAGGCAAGAGAAGCACAGAAAGAGGCTAAAGAAGTACTGAAAGAAGCAACAGAGGTGTAGAAAGAAGCAATAGAGGTGATGAAAGAGACAAGACAGTTGCAGAAAGAAACAAGAGAGGTGCAGAAAAAAAGCAAGAGAAGTGCAGAAAGAGGCAAGTGTGGTGCAGAAAGAGGCAGGAGAAGTGCAGAAAGAGGCACGAGAACTGCAAAAAGAGGCAACAGAGTTGCATAAACAGGCAAAAGAGGTGCAAAAAGAGGGAACAGGGGTGCAGACAGAGGGAAGAGTGTTACGAGAGGACTAGCAACTGCAACTGTGATATAAATCATACTGTTTCCCAGGTAAACACTAATTGGGCTTATAATAGGGTTCCGATGTGTTGTTACATTATTGGCGAAAGATATTGTCAAAAGATGTTGGCATGGTGTACTTTTGATGCCATTCATTTATGATTACCAATACTTGTGCTACATTTGTGGTTGCCAATGCTTGTTATGCATTTTGATGTTTAGCAGTATTTAGGGAATCATTTCGGAGTCCTGTTGATGCCTGCCAGTTAGTCAAATTTGTTTCCAACCGCTGCACCGGTTACACGTGTTAACAGTTTCAACGTGCACACGTGAACCTCGTGACAGAAGCCAGACACTCGGTTATTTAAACCCACCAGCCTCGATACACGCGCTTCGCTTTGTGGATTCTCCGCATCGCTTACCTGGTTCCCGACCTGATCGGTGTTTGTTCCTGCTCCTCGGCGATCCCTTCCTGACTTCCTTCGGCGTCCTGTGATGCTCTTCCGGTTCCGGAATCCCTCCGAGGCTCCGTCCGATTTCCTGCAAAGAAAAGAGAAAGAAGGTCATTTCTACACACAGTTGCCAAGCAACGTAGCAGTCATTACGGTAATGCGTCCCTGAAAATAAAGACATTGCGGTAAGATAATATAACGAATTACTGGTTGATAAAGTCGGTCTACAGTGTCTCTTCAATCGGACATCTTTTAGAACTCTGCATAATTGTTTAAAAGGTGATAATTCATTAAAAGAAGAGAACATTGGCGAGCAAAGAACTAAGAAGTTTTTGGTTACAATTCAGCGTTTGAGAGTTACACAAAAGACTAACAAGAACACTAAAGGACTCTAGAAGTGTTGCTAAAAGAACTTTTATTTATTTGACAATTGTGTTCTCGACCAAACAATGTAAAGACACAGTTACAGTTATATAGAAGTCGTTAAAGCAGGATAGCTTAAACAACTGATTAGGAGAATCATTTATAACACATTTTGTGTAACGTTAAACACAGTTGCTCTGTGCTTGTTGTTTCTTCTTTTATTTCTTTTATATTTAGTTACGGATCGTTTTGGGTGAGACATGAAAGTATTTCAGGTATGTGAAAGCAACATAGCTGAGTATTGGTAAACAATGTACTAACAAACATTAGAATGAAGATCTTGATATTGTGATTTGCAATTTTATTTACAAGGTCCTCGTACTTAAGAATTGAAGAGTGCAGAACCTATTTAAAGAGCTATTTCTTGGCCTTTCATTTTTAGGGTAGGTAGACATAAGAACTGATAGTTTGGAAACAGTCATTTGATATCACAGAGTTAGTCATGTTATTATCTCTCTTATAGATAACAGATTGCGAAAAAGTCATGAGCAGAAATCCGAAGCCCCACCATTTATCTCAGTCCCCGAGAGACTTCTGAGAGTCAGACTGCTGGAATCCAGTTTCGTGTTTTCTCTTGTCTCTCACTCCCATTCCCCTTCCCCCGAGGAACTATCAGTGCGATAAGTTTCAACCTCCTTGCCGTTCTGGTAGTTCCCGGTGGGATCAGGGAAATAGGCAGCATCAAGAATGGAACAAACTGGAACGCAGGTGGGTGTACAGAGAAGCAATAGAGGTGCACAAGGAAGCAAGAGAAGCGCAGAAAGAAACAACTGAGGTGCAGAAAGAGGAAAAAGGGGTGCAGAAAGAGGCAAGAGAAGTACAGAAAGAAGCAACAGAAATGCAGAAAGAGGCAAGAGGCAAGAGAAGTGCAGAAAGAGGCAAGAGAGGTGCAGAACCAGGCAACAGAGGTGCAGAAAGAGGGAAGAGGGGTGCAGGAAGAGGGAAGAGGGGTGAAGAAAGAACTAAGAGAGGTATAGAAAGAGGCAAAAGGGTTGCAGAAAGAAGCAAACGTGGTGCAGAAAGAAGCAAGGGAAATGCAGAAAGAAGCAAGTGAGGTGCAGAAAGAGGCAAGAGAAGTGCAGAAAGAAGCAAGAGAGGTGCAGAAAGAGGCAAGAGAGGTGCAGGAAGAGGGTGCAGAAAGAGGTAAGAGAAGTGCAGAAAGAAGCAACAGAGGTGCAGAAAGAGGCAAGAGAGGTGCAGAAGAAAAAAGCAAGAGCGGTACAGAAAAAAGCAAGAGAGGTGCAGAAAGAAGGGAGGTGCAGAAAGCGGTAGAGATGTGAAGAAAGAGGCAAGAGTACTGCAGAAAAGGGAAGAAAGGTCCACAAAGAAGCAAGAGAAACGCAGAAAGAGGCAAGAGAGGCACAGAAAGAAGTAAGTGTGGTTTGCAGACCATTAGTACAAATTTAACACCCACATTTAGCAAAAAGTAACAGGTGACCATTCCAGGTTTGCAAAAGGCCTTCCATCATGCTGTATGTTCCGACACCACTCCAAATAGCGCCCAATACTGCGGGAGCGAATAAATTCCCAGTCCTCTCCCCTAGCCCTGGCCAGCACCACCCTTAATGTATAGGTGAGCGCGGACAAGGGCAACCGGAGAAGGTGGGGGGTAGGGGGCAAAACAAGGAGACCAACATGGACTGCCCCGGAGACTGGAAGGTTCCACTTTACTGTACCACACAGGTAGAGGCCAAGCCACCCTGACGAATTAACAGAAGAAAAAAAGAAGAAAGTTAGACCCAATCAAACGTAAAAGAGGAAATAAGTAAACACACACACACGTGACTGGGTATTACAACACAGAGACTTTCTTACCCTTCTCACTGGTTTAATGATGGTCCAATAGAGGAATAGATAGTGCCGAATATTTTGCCAACAAAGCAGGGTAATTCCAAGGTATCAGTTGTTCCGGGCACTAATCCAATCCCAAGGTCGGTTACAAGCAAAACACCTTCTTCTATGAAATGTTTTCAGGAAAAGGGGAAAAAGCCTTTTTATGCAAAAAAAACCCCGAAAGTTTAACTAACAAACCAGAGAGTCCAGAGAGTCCAAATACGTCCATATAGGACCTCTTTTCGTTATGGTGCACCAAAATTAATATAAAGGACTCACACAAAACCAAATCGCTGGTCACTTAAAAGACCCGAAAAAAGGACTTTACTAAACGCGGGAAAAATAGGGACGCAGCCGCGTCCCGATTTTATATTCCACGCTATCCCCAGCAACACACTACCAACAGTAACTCCACAGGTAGCGGGGAATAATGACAAGGTTAGGGAAGAAGAGGGATCTACCTGGCAAGTCCTTTGTCAAAGTTCCACGATCCCGTAATAAGGCAACAAAGTCCCGGTACTCCAGAAATGCTCACGGATTTCATCGCGAGCTCTCGGGATCCAGACGAAACAGGAAAGCAAGACGAAACAGGAAGTCCCAGAAAGTCGGCGAAGAGCTTCCGGGTATCAGAACCGGAAATGAAACTAAGCGTTGATCATCGCAGGTAAGGGCGTTAAATACTCTCATTCACCACGCCCAGTCTCTAACTACATACCCAATCACGCGAATGCGGCAGAAACAGGGAGGTAAGGAAGACAAAGAAAACTATGTCAGTTCCCAACAGTACCTCCCCCACATACCTAGGCTGTAGCTTCCTTGTCCCACCCAACCTCAGGTTCTTGGTGGCCAACCACACCATGTCACCCACTG
The DNA here is from genome assembly GCA_963921515.1 of Calotriton arnoldi. Lineage (NCBI taxonomy): Eukaryota > Metazoa > Chordata > Amphibia > Caudata > Salamandridae > Calotriton > Calotriton arnoldi. The sequence goes on along the minus strand of CAWUFW010024661.1, from coordinate 15,500 downwards.
CATAGGAAGGGGCAGGAATCCTGTGTCTATCTGCCTGCGTCTTCATGCTCACCTTGGTGGCTAATAACTGCTCCTGTGCCTTTTCCCAGATTGCCACCAATGAGTGACTCAAGGAGTCTACCGCAGGAACCCGCCCAGAGGGTTGAATAGGTATGGCCTTAGGGTGGAAACCCAATGAACAAAAAAAGGGGTCATACCCAAAGCTGAATGCATACTGTTATTATAGGCAAATTCAGCTAAGGGAGTGCCAACACCCAATTACATGTCAATGAGGTCAGAAGGCAACGGATATATTGCTCCATTGTTTGATTGGTTCGTTCCATTTGTCCATCCGTCTGCGGATGGTAGGCGGAGGACAAACGCAATTCCATCTGCAAAGAGGAGCATAACTCCGACCAAAAATGAGACACAAACTGCGCCCCTCTATCGGACACAATAGCAGATGGCAAGCCATGCAATCTCACAATGTGGGTTATAAAAACATCTGCCAATTCCCGGGCACTCAGCACTTTCGGCAAGGGGACAAAATGCGCCATCTTGGTAAACAGATCTACTACTACCAATATAGCGGTATACCCATCCACCCCAGGGAGGTCAGTGACAAAGTCCATACTAATAGTATGCCAGGGGAAGGAGGTACAGGTAACGGAGTCAGTAAACCAGAGGGGCGTGTATGTGTAGATTTACTAACTGCGCACACAGGGCAGGATGCCACAAACACCTGCACATCATGACCTATCGTCTCCCACCAAAACCAGCGTAAACATAACTCCTTGGTCTCATGCATTCCTGGATGGCCCACTAAAGAAGAGGAATGACACCAAGTAAGAACCTGTTCTCTAAGCCTGGGCGTAGTTCGCGAGTAGCGCTACGCGAAGCTACGCAAAGTGCAGTTCGCACTACGCGAGCTACGCGTAGCACTACGCGAACTGCGTAGTGCACTGTTCGCAATGATTGCACAGTGCCGGATGCTTGTCCGCACTGTGCAATCATTGAAAACGGCATCTTGCACAGTGTGAGCTGTCTTTTACTGCCGCTCGAGTAGATTTTTACTCGAGCGGCAGCTTTCTCAACGCGGACTGGTAGTTTCTCATCGTGAGCGGTCGCGAGCATACGCGACCACTCGCAATGAGAAACCTGACCTCCCGCGTTGAGAATCTCGCCGGGAGGTTTATTTTCCACGCTCGCGATCGGCAACTTGATGTTGCTGATCGCGAACGAGGAAAAGTCTCGCCGGGATGTCATTTTGCTTGCTCGCGGTCGCCAACTTGACGTTGAGGACCGCGAGCAAGCAAAATGACCGCTGCACTACGCTACGCGTGTTTGCACTGTGCTACGTGCAATTCGCGTTGTGCGAAGTAGCGCAAACTTCGCAAACTACGCGAGCGTAGCGTAGTGCTTTGCCCAGGGTTACTGTTCTCTCAGTTCAGGCGGGATAAATAAACGTTCACCACAATATAACAACCCAGCCCTTAGGTTGTACGAAGGATCCATCAACCAAGGTGTCAAATCTACCTTTTCTACCTCCATCTTCACTGACTCCAAAAACTCAGTCTCCGAAGTACAACCCACAATCCTCTCTGCCGGAATTATGTGTCTCACCTCCACTCCCCCTGAGTCCTCAAAGGGACCCGCATGTATGCGTGACAAGGCATCTGATTTTGCTTGTTGAGCCGCAGGTCTGTAAGTAATGATAAAATCATATTCATTAAAAAACAGTACCCACCGCATCTGCCTTGGGGTTAACGCCCGTGCCGAGCGAAAGAACTCTAAGTTCTTGTGGTCAGTGTAGATTGTTATAGGAAGTCGAGCCCCCCACAAATGATGCCGCCATTCCTCAAAAGACAATTTAATCGCTAAAAGCTCCCTCTCCGCGATTGTATAATTGCGTTCGGCTGGTAGCAATGTCTTAGAAAAGAACACAATGGGATGCATAAACCCCGTCTCCTCATCCCTTTGGGATAACACACCCCCTACTGCATACATGGAAGCATCAGCCTCCACGAAAAATGGCAAAGCTGGACCTGGATGTACAAGAACAGGCACTGTAGTAAACCTCGTTATCAACAAAGTCAAAGCAGCCTGGGCGTCAGGAGACCAAACAAAAGGGACACCTTTCTTTAACAGGGCAGTCATAGGCAACACAATATCCGAAAAATGAGATATAAACCGCCTGTAGAAATTGGCGAACCCTAACAATACCTGGATATCTTTTACACAAGTAGGAGACGGCCATGTTACTATTGCCTCGATCTTCCGAGGGTCCATCTTGATGCCACTAGCAGACACAAGGAATCCCAAAAACTCAACACAAGAGGCATGAAACACACACTTCTCCTGCTTGACGAATAAGAGGTTCTCACGCAATTTCTGTAACACTTGTTTTACATGTATGTGTTCCCCAGTAGATTCAGAAAAAATCAAAATATCATCAAGATAAACAATCACACTCACATCAAGGAACTCACGCAACACCTCATTTATAAAAAACTGAAAAGCAGCTGGGGCGTTACACAACCCAAAGGGCATAACGCAGTACTCAAACAGCCCAAACTTCGTCCGGAATGCCGTCTTCCACTCGTCCCCTTCACGGTCACGAATGAGATGATAAGCACCCCGCAAATCCAGCTTCGTAAAAATAGTGGCATGCTTCAATTGGACCAACAAGACCGGAATTAGTGGAAGGAGATACTTGTTTTTAATCGTCACCTTGTTCAACGCCCTGTAATCCACACAGGCGCGGAGATCGCCCTCCTTCTTCAGAATAAAGAAAATAGATGATGACACAGGTGAAGTGGAAGGACGTACGAAACCGGAACTCAACATCACATCCAAATATTCCCGTAAGTGCCGTTCCTCCGGTTCAGACAATGCATAAACACGGCTGCAGGGCAAAGTGGCACCTGGCAGCAGGTCGATACGACAGTCAAAGGGCCTATGAGGTGGTAACACACCAGCCCGCACCTTATCAAACACATCCTGGAAATCCACATAGGAAGAAGGAATGCCAGTAGGCACAATGCTCGTACTTGCAGCACAGGTCAGAGGCACAACCCAATCCGTTGCCACCTGATAGCAATGTTGCAAACAGTGCACAGAATCCAGAGTCACCGTACGCCGTACCCAATCTATTTTCGGGTTGTGCAACTGCAGCCACGGCACTCCAAGTATAGCCCCAAACGAAGGAGCATCTATTAGATCAAAACTGATAGTCTCCGAGTGCCCGTTATCACAAATCAGCAACAGAGGCTCCGTCTGACGAGTTATTGACCCAGACGACAATTCAGTTCCATCTATTGCTCTAACAGGTTCCGGCTGTTCTTTGTATACATATGGTACCTTTAAGGTCTCAGCTAAACAGTTATCCATGAAATTCCCAGTAGCCTCAGAGTCGAGTAAGACAGTCATAGTAGATCTACGGTTGGCAGACAAGACCAAACATACAGAGATGGTAAAATGCCGTGGTACTCTCTGAACTGCTCCTGGTATCACATAGGGATTACTACTAGCTACCTCTTCCTGAAATACCGCACCATAGTCCCGCTCCATATATGCCACCTCCTTACGTTGAGGTACAGAAGATGGTTTCAATGGACATTCCCGAGCAAAATGGCCACCCTTCCCACAGTACAGGCACAGATTGTGAACTCGCCGTCTGTTCTTCTCTTCACTAGTCAAGGGCCCTCTTACTCCACCAATCTGCATAGGCTCAGGCGTTTGTTTAGCCTCCACTATTTCCTTTGTGTCTCCCCTCGCGGTCACCACCCGAGACCCCAGAAACCGATTTCTCTCACCACGTCTCTCAAGTAGCCGGTGGTTCAATTTAACCACCAAATCGATAAACTCAGTACAGACCTCAGGTGGATCCACCACTTGTGACACTATGTCCTTGAGATCCTCACACAATCCCTGATAGAATATAGATGTTCTCTTTGCCATGGGCCAATGGGTCTCGGACACAAGATGGTTAAAAGAAGTAATATATGTCAACAAGTCCTGTTTCCCCTGTCGTAATTTCAACAACTCTGCATCGCTGGCTTGCATAAAAGCATGCTTCGCGAACAAACAGCGCATCTGCTCCTTAAAAGCAGGATAGTTATACAACACAGGATCATCCCCTTCCACTAAAGGAACAGCCCAAGTGGCCGCAGAACCTGCCAGATAAGAAATAACAAAAGCCACCTTTGCTGCGTCATCAGGGAAGGAAGACGGACGACACATGAAATGTAAATGGCACTGGTTCATGAATACCGCATACCTATTACAATCCCCTGTAAATTTCTCTGGGACAGCCAAAGGGACAGGAACCGGGGTATTAACAGTGATGGCAAGGGAAGTGCCACCACTCACCCCCTGACTAGGTGTACGATGAAAGTGGAAAGTGGCGGGTTGCAACAAGGGTCCCTGTGTCTTGGATGATGGCCCAATACCCGCCCCCCATGTACGTTCCCTGACCCTAAGAGCGCTCAACTCCTGATGTAATCCCACATTCTCTTGTCGCAAGACCTGTACCTCAGACTGAAGGGTTGTAATAGTAATTAATTCCTGCATTAAAGGAACCCCTTCCTCCCCTAATCTAGGTGTCCCTTCTCCCACATCCATCTTTGCTCAGGCAGTATTTTAATCTGTAGGCTTAGTTTTCTGTTCCGACACCACTCCAAATAGTACCCAATACTGCGGGAGCGAATAAATTCCCAGTCCTCTCCCCTAGCCCTGGCCAGCACCACCCTTAATGTATAGGTGAGTGCGGACAAGGACAACCGGAGAAGGTGGGGGGTAGGGGGCAAAACAAGGAGACCAACATGGACTGCCCCGGAGATTGGAAGGTTCCACTTTACTGTACCACACAGGAAGAGGCCAAGCCACCCTGAAGAATTAACAGAAGAAAAAAAAGAAGAAAGTTAGACCCAATCAAACGTAAAAGAGGAAATAAGTAAACACACACACACGTGACTGGGTATTACAACACAGAGACTTTCTTACCCTTCTCACTGGTTTAATGATGGTCCAATAGAGGAATAGATAGTGCCGAATATTTTGCCAACAAAGCAGGGTAATTCCAAGGTATCAGTTGTTCCGGGCACTAATCCAATCCCAAGGTCGGTTACAAGCAAAACACTTTCTTCTATGAAATGTTTTCAGGAAAAGGGGAAAAAGCCTTTTTATGGCAAAAAACCCCCCGAAAGTTTAACTAACAAACCAGAGAGTCCAGAGAGTCCAAATACGTCCGTATTGGACCTCTTTTCGTTATGGTGCACCAAAATTAATATAAAGGACTCACACAAAACCAAATCGCCGGTCACTTAAAAGACCCGAAAAAAGGACTTTACTAAACGCGGGAAGAATAGGGATGCAGCCGCGTCCCGATTTTATATTCCACGCTATCCCCAGCAACACGCTACCAACAGTAACTCCACAGGTAGCGGGGAATAATGACAAGGTTAGGGAAGAAGAGGGATCTACCTGGCAAGCCCTTTGTCAAAGTTCCACGATCCCGTAATAAGGCAACAAAGTCCCGGTACTCCAGAAATGCTCACGGATTTCAGCGCGAGCTCTCGGCATCCAGACGAAACAGGAAAGCAAGACGAAACAGGAAGTCCCAGAAAGTCGGCGAAGAGCTTCTGGGCGTCAGAACCGGAAACGAAACTAAGCATTGATCATCGCAGGTAAGGGCGTTAAATACTCTCATTCACCACGCCCAGTCTCTAACTATATACCCAATCACGCGAATGCGGCAGAAACAGGGAGGTAAGGAAGACAAAGAAAACTATGTCAGTTCCCAACACTGTAATACTTGTCGCTGCATTCTTGGTAACGTTTGAGCCATTTGAGCTAGAAACAAGGTTTTTTTTGTTCAAATGTGCAGATTTTGCAGCAGATGGTGGATTATGTAGCAAATATGGAAAATGTCTAATTATGCGAAAATCGGTGCCCCTGAACAGTCACATAATTTCAGTGGCCCTGCTCATACCTATCCTCAGTGGTTCCTTCTTTTTTGACTCATTGAGTTTATCGTTTAGCTTCTATGGAAACGAGGAAGACTAAACCTGAGGTTACCACTCCACAACACAGACTACCATACCACATAATTACTCTCCATAACACATAATTCCACTCTACATAATTACTATACACTAAATACCACATACATTCTATCCACATAATTTCACTGCACAACATACCACATAATTCCACTACCCACAACTTACATCCACTGCACTCCAAAAAACATTAGTAAAAAACTTTTACATTTACAACGCCAATAGCCCTAACTTTCGCAAATGGGAGACCTATTACATTGCAAATGCTTCTTTAACTAGTAGTCACGTTTGCAGAGAGGTGGAGAAAGGGGGCTAGGCCTCTGATCAGCGCTCAGGAATTCCACTGCGTAGAACTTACAGGATGTACCAGGAGGGCGTCTTGACCTCCAAAGTCCCTCAGGAGTAAAGTGGAGTTCATCCCCCAACCAGTAGTTTGCCAGGAGGTGCGTTTGCAGAGTGGTGGAGAAAGAGGGCGTTGCTTCCGAAGACCTCTTACCAATCCCACTGTGTGGAATTACTGAAGGTAACAGGAGGGGTAGTTGGCCCCCAAGGACATCCTTGGGGCCAACTACCCCTCTTATTACCTCCAGTAAGTCCCACACAGCAGGATTGGTAAGTTCTCAGAGCAGGCCCCACCCCCTATGCCCCCCACTCTTCAAACACGCTCCCTGGCGTGCTCTTGGATGGGGATTAAAGTCCCCTTCGCTGCTGGGGATCCTTTAAGGGACCTGTTACCTCCAGTAAGCCCCACCCAGTGTGATTGCTGAGAGGTGGACACAGGCCACGCCCCCTTTCTCCACCACTCTGCAAACGCACCTCCTGGTGCGCTCTTGGTTGGGGGATGAAGTCCCCTTGCCTCCTTAGGGTCCCTGGGGGCCAACTAGCCCTCCTGTTACCTCCAGTAAGCCCCACACAGCTGGATTGCTGAGAGTGGCTTACACCCCCTTTTTATACCACTCTGCAAATGCACCTCCTGGCGCACTGCTGGTTGGGGGATGAAGTCCACTTTAGTCCTGAGGTACTCAGGACACAAGAGGACCTCATCACCCTACCAGCAGTGCACCAAGAGGTGTGATTGCAGAGTGGTGTAAAAAGGGGCGTGGCCTCAGACCACCTCTCAGCAATCCCCCTGTGTGGGGCTTACTGGAGGTATCTTTTGGGCTAGTTGGCCCCTAAGGACCTTTAGGATTCATGGGGACTTGATGCCCCAACCAAGAACGCACCAGGAGGCGCGTTTGCAGAGTGGTGCAGGGAGGTGGCGGGGACTCCGGCGAGATGCCGGCTTCTTTTTTCTGTCTTGTTTTTGGAAGGGGGGCTGTGTGGCCCCCCTTCCCTTAATACTTTTTGGGCCCTAGCGACCCCATCCCCCAGGGCCTGGCCCTTTAAAAAAAAAAAAATACATAAAACTGGAAGGGAGCTGCGCGGCCCCACTCCCGAGGCCGATTTCGGCCCCGGGGTCCCCATCCCCCGGGGCTTTGCCTCTTTTTTAAATATTTGTTTATTTTATGGGAGGAGGGCTGCATGGCCCCCCTTCCCTGGGCCACTTTTGGCCCCGGGGACCCCATCCCCCGGGGCATGGCCTCTTCTACTTTTTTTTTAAAAACCTTTATTTAAAGGAGGGGAGCCACGCGGCCCCCCTCCTGAGACCATTTTCAGCCCCAGGGACCCCATCCCCTGTGGCTTTGCATCTTTTTAAAAAAAATATATATATATTTTATGGGAGGGGGGACATATGGCCCCCTTCCCAGGGTCACTTTTGACCCCTGGAACCCCATCCCACTGGACCTGGACTCTCGTTGGGGACCACGGGGGGAGCTCCAATGCCCCCATGGTCCCTGCCGGCACCCTGCCTCCTGCGGGAGCCGGCATTGCTTTTGGACAAGGGAAACTGCAAACATGCAGCTCCCTTTGCCCAAAAGCAATTCTGCTTTGCTTCATGGAAGCGAGACAAGGTTTCCAGCTCTCGCTTCCATGAAGCAAAGCAGTGTTTGCTATGGCAGGGTGGGAGCAGTGCTCCCGCCCTGCCGTAGCAAACTGCAATATCCTGGGGGTGGGCACCCGGGACATTGCTGGAGCCGGCCCTGGGGGTTGGTGGTCCTCAGGGCCATCTAGGGCTCCTGGAGGGGGGCCCCCCTACCAGCATTTGCATAGCCCTGGGAAGGTGGTGGTCCCCGGGTGCGCGGGTCCGCAACGGACCCCCGTATTTACATAAAGTGTGACCCGGGGAGATGGTGGTCCCTGGGGCAGTGTGGGTGGGCTCAAGCCCCCCATGCTTGGATTTTAAAGGTATCCCCGGGGAGGTGGCAGTCCCCAGGGCTGAGGGGGGCCACGTGCCCCCGCATTTAAAGCATGTAGCCCCAGGGAGGTGGTGGTCCCCGGGGCTTGGGGGGACCCGTGAGGCCCCCCACCCTAAATTAATTAAAGCCCTGGGGAGGTGGCGGTCCCCGGGGCTTTGGGGGGCCCGGGAGGCCCCCCCGCCCAAAATTATTTAATGCCCTGGGGAGGTGGTGGTCCCTGGGGCTGCAGGGGGGCTGTGTGCCCCTGCACATTTTTAACAAATCCCCAGGGTGGTGGCGGTCCCCGGGGCTGTGGGGTCCCCCACAGGCCCCCGCATAATAATTAAGGATTGCCCCCGGGACCTGGCCCACCCGGGGGCTCAAAAAAACATAGCACGGGAGACCGCGCTTTGTTTTTTTGAAAAATTTCGGCGGGATTAGTGTACCCTACGCGTATCCCGCCTAAATATTTTTAAAAAAAAAGCTTTTTGGGGCCCTGCAGCCAAGGGGGTCAGGGTGTTTCTACCCTACCCTCTTTTCTTCATTTTAACCTTTTTTCTTGTGACTCGGTTCAACCGAGTGACAAGATGGCTGCCAACACTTTCTGGTTTAAAGTGTTGGCAACCAATCAGAGTCAAGCTCGTGCTCGGTAGGGTTCGCGGATCCACCGCGGTCACCAGATATCGATATTATTTATTTTTTTATTTCTCAGGAACTACTTAACGGATTCACACCATTTAAAACATAGAACGCTTTCTGAACCAAGAGCTACCTTTTTGCCAAATTTGGTGTAATTCCGTTCAGCAGTTTGTGCTGTAGCTTTGTCTAAAGTTTCCTATGGAAATTAACATGGAGAAAATGAGTTTTGGGACCCCCATTTTTTCTCGCCCCCCGCTTGACGAATCACCCCGAAACTTTCAAGACAGGAGCTGACCAGAGCAGGGCATTAGTTTTGAAACTTTTGCGAAGATTCATCAAACGGCGTCAAAGATATTGGCAAATCAAAAAACACTCTTCCTGTGGAAACTAAGGGCATCATTACGATGGCAGACAGATTTGAGTCTGTCCGCCATCGATGTGGATACTGGGACCGCCCACCTGTAATGCGCCGGTCCCACACATAAGATTACGATGCGACCGTGTATCTCTGCAGCACCTGCCGCAATGTCAGAAATACAGGGTTTGCATTTCCCTGCACTAAGTGGCAGGCACCATGTGGTGCCTGCCACCTGGTGCAGGAAAATGTAGGGGGTACCATAGGTACCCCCCAGTGCACACCCACCTCCCCCAACATAAGGGGGTCCTGCTACAGGCCCCCAAATGCAATCCCTGTCAGCCTGTGAATGGCGGTTTCACCGCCATACACCGGCTGGTGGGGAAGCAGCATCGTAATTTGGCGGACGGTGCCTGCTAGGCACCGCCACCATATTGTAGATGTGGGGTGGGTCTGCCAGGCAATCGTAACGATTGCCTGTGGCGGACCCGTGGCGGACGGACTTTGCGTCTTTCAGCACACCGCCCGCCATTGTAATTTGGCGGGAGGGGAAGTGCTTTACGATGGCAGTGAAACCGCCATCGGCAGGCTGCCGGTGGCGGTTTCTCCGCCATTGTAATGACCCCCTAGGTCCTAACTATAACTACCTACTGGCGACTGCCAGTAGGTTATATATAGAAACGCGTAATGGCTAACATGCTCCAAATAAAATAAGGAATTTGAAACGCATTTGAAGTTGGCTCCGTTTGTCTTTGGGAAAAATGTTCACAAGCGCTTGATCGATATATATATATATATATATATATATATATATATATATATATATATATATATATATATATATATATATATCACTGCAAACTTTGTTCAACTGCTGCCATTAGTTCATAGACAAGAACGAATGCAAACCCAATTTTCGGAGTGCAAGAGGATTTATTGAGCCCTCACACCACCGCCATGATGCGTTTCGGCCTAAGGAGGCCTTGATCACATGACATATATATATATCCATATATATATGTATATATATATGTATATATTTATATATATTCACTGAAAAAACCATAGGTTTCAGACACGTTATAGTTAGAAATTAGCATTTAAAAAAACTTTGAAATTCACTGAAAAAACCATAGGTTTTAGGGACAGTTATAGTTAGTTGGACATTGCACTCGTACAAAACCCGTGAAATTCCCCGTTATAGTTAGTTCAGCTAACTATAACTCGCGCCCCGCAATGCACTGCTGATGACGTCACATATTACATCACTCATGACATGGTCAGTGACATCACTGATGACATCACTGATGACATCTCAAATGACATCACTGATGACATCATCCAGTGACTGTGTGTTTCTGTAAAGTTTAAATATGTTTAATATATATAGGGAAAGGCGTATTGAAGAATGAGTGGGTGTATAAGTGTCTGAATGGATGATTTAGTACGTGCGTGACTGACTCTACAAGTGAGTGATTAAACGTATCTTACTGAATGCATGGGTTAGTGACTAAACTGTGTGAATGTCTGTATCCGTCTGTTGGTGTGTAAGTGGATGCATGGATTTGCGAATAGCTACATGAGTGTCTATATGGGTTATTGATTGGTTCTATGAGTATCTGTATGGGTGCCTGAGTGTTTGTGTGGATGGGGTGTGTGCGACTGTGCATAGATGTGTGAGTGGGTGATTCACTGGGTGGATGGTTTCAAGAGTGCATCTGTGATAGACTGTATGGGTGGGTAAGTGTGTGTAAGAGTGTGTTAGTGAGTGAATGTATGTCCCAGTGGTACATGTGTGAGTAACTACATATGTGAAAGGCAGTATATATGTGTATTGGAGTATATAAATAGCTATAAGCGAGAGTGAGTGATTGTGATAGTGGCTGTATGGATGAGTGTGTGCTTGTATCAGTGATTGTATAAGAGCGTAACAATGTGCTAGTATTTGTATGATTAAGTGAGCTGGTGTGTGTATAACTGTATAGGTGAGTAAATGGCAGTGTGTTTAATTATTTGCATGACTGACTAGGTGTGTGAGTACCTCTATGGATGAGTGGCGGTGTTTGAGTGTCTATATAGGAGTAAGAGTGCATATGATAGTCCTGTACTGAGTGACCATAAGTATGAGTGACTGTACGGGTGAGTGAGTGGATGTGTGTGTGTAGACCTAAGAATCAGTGAGTGGGTATGTAGTTATTGGTGTTGGAGTGTCTATGGTTTTGCGAATGGCACTCTGTAATTTAGATTGGGTGTATCAAAGGTTATATTAGGGTGTGAGGAGCTGCATCAGATTATCACGTGGATGATGTCATCAGTGATGTCATTTGAGATGTCATCAGTGATGTCATCAGTGATGTCACTGACCATGTCATGAGTGATGTAATATGTGACGTCATCAGCAGTGCATTGCGAGGCGCGAGTTATAGTTAGCTGAACTAACTATAACGGGGAATTTCACGGGTTTTGTACGAGTGCAATGTCCAACTAACTATAACTGTCCCTAAAACCTATGGTTTTTTCAGTGAATTTCAAAGGTTTTTTAAATGCTAATTTCTAACTATAACGTGTCTGAAACCTATGGTTTTTTCAGTGAATTTCAAAGGTTTTTAAAATGCTAATTTGTAACTATAACGTGCCTGAAACCTACGGTTTTTTCAGTGAATTTCAAAGGTTTTTTAAATGACAATTTTTAAATGTATTAATTTTTATATTAATTTTTTTCATACTGATTTACTACATTTTTAGAAACAATTTCTTTTACATATTTTATTTTTTAAATTACATTGTAATTACATTATACATTACATTACAAAAAATACTTTCTCAGAATGAATTACTTTAGTTTAAATACTTTGCACATAGGCAATAGACTTTTAAGTACAGTAGTTACAGTTGTTGCAATGGGCAACACATTTTCAAACACAATGCAACATTCAGCTCAATGTGAATTTCTAGTTAAATGCAATTAGTTACTTTATGGATTACTTTTCTAACCACAGGACTGGATCCTAGATTCAGTCCTGGTACATCTCCTGTAAACAGTTGAGTAAAAGCGTTTTGGTTACAGTCGTGATTTTTAAGGAATATTATTGTATTTTAAAAGTTGACACTTAGAAACTTTTTCTCATAGAATCACCAATGTTATCCTATGGAAGGAAATTCACTTAGCAGGTAAAAACTGTTAACGTTACTTTTTCTTACTCAGTGTTGGATCCTGGATCCAGCACTGGTGCATCTCCTGTAAACAGTTGAAAGAATGCGTTTAAGTCATACAGGCGATTTTTAAGGAATATTTGTAGTTTGTGAAAATCGACACTTTGAAACTTTTCTGCTGAAAACCAGACAATGGATTCCTATGGAAGAAAATATAAGTTACTGGTAAGTACGGTTAAAATTACTTTTCAGGACCAGTACTGGGCTGAAAGATACAGCACTGAGGTCTCTCCTTATAACAGGTGAGTAAATCGGAATTCGTATTTCGGCTGATTTTAGAGGAATATTTGTATGTTTCAAAAATCAACACTTAGAAACTTTTTCAGCAAAAAGCAGTCAATGATATCCTATGGAAGGAAATTCAAGTTACTGGTAAGTACGGTTAAAATTACTTTTGAGGATCAGTACTGGGCTGAAAGATGCAGCACTGAGGTCTCTCCTGATAACAGGTGAGTAAATTGGAATTCGTATTTCGGCTGATTTTAGAGGAATATTTTAAAGTTCCAAAACTCCACACTTAGAAGAATTTCCAAGTGAAACCAGTCAATGTTAGCCTATGAAGGAAATTCAAGTTACCAGTAAGTACGGTTAAAATTACTTTTAGGATCAGTACTGGGCTGAAAGATGCAGCACTGAGGTCTCTCCTGATAACAGGTGAGTAAATCGGAATTCGTATTTCGGCTGATTTTAGAGGAATATTTTAAAGTTCCAAAACTCCACACTTAGAAGAATTTCCAAGTGAAACCAGTCAATGTTAGCCTATGTAAGGAAATTCAAGTTACTGGTAAGTACGGTTAAAATTACTTTTCAGGACCAGTACTGGGCTGAAAGATGCAGCACTGAGGTCTCTCCTGATAACAGGTGAGTAAATCAGAATTCGGATTTCGGCTGATTTTAGAGGAATATTTGTATGTTTCAAAAATCAACACTTAGAAACTTTTTCAGCAAAAAGCAGGCAATGATATCCTATGGAAGGAAATTCAAGTTACTGGTAAGTACGGTTAAAATTACTTTTGAGGATCAGTACTGGGCTGAAAGATGCAGCACTGAGGTCTCTCCTGATAACAGGTGAGTAAATCGGAATTCGTATTTCGGCAGATTTTAGAGGAATATTTTAAAGTTCCAAAACTCCACACTTAGAAGAATTTCCAAGTGAAACCAGTCAATGTTAGCCTATGAAGGAAATTCAAGTTACCGGTAAGTACGGTTAAAATTACTTTTGAGGATCAGTACTGGGCTGAAAGATGCAGCACTGAGGTCTCTCCTGATAACAGGTGAGTAAATTAGAATTCGTATTTCGGCTGATTTTAGAGGAATATTTTAAAGTTCCAAAACTCCACACTTAGAAGAATTTCCAAGTGAAACCAGTCAATGTTAGCCTATGAAGGAAATTCAAGTTACCGGTAAGTACGGTTAAAATTACTTTTCAGGACCAGTACTGGGCTGAAAAATGCAGCACTGAGGTCTCTCCTGATAACAGGTGAGTAAATCAGAATTCGGATTTCGGCTGATTTTAGAGGAATATTTGCACAATGGTGAAGGGAGGGCGGGGCCTGAGGTGACATCTGTGCAAACGCGCCCCGTGGCGCGTTTTAAGTTGGGGGATTAAGTCCCCTTGAATCATGAGGGTCCCTACGGGCCAATCTAGCCCACCAGGAACCTCCAGTATGCGCCAGGGGCTGCGTTGCAGAGAACATGTACAGAGGCCACACCCCTTTTTACACCTCTCTGCAACGCAGCTCTGTGGCGCTTTCTGGACGTACCTGTTGGGCTAGTTGGCCCCAGGGACCCTCAGGATTGAAGAGGATCTAATTCCCCATCTTAAAACGCGCCACGGGGCCTGTTTGCACACATGTCACCTGAAGCCCCGCCCCCTCCCTTCACCACTGTGCAAACGCGCCCCGTGGCGCGTTTTAAGTCGGGGGATTAACTCCCCTTGAATCCTGAGGGTCCCTGGGGTGCAACTAGCCCACCATATACCTCCAAAAAGCGCCATAGATCTGCGTTGCAGAGAGGTGTAAAGGGGCGTGGCCTCTGTACACCTCTCTGCAAGGCAGCCCTGGCGCATACTGGAGGTTCCTGGTGGAGCTGGCCCCAGGGACCCCCAGTATTCAAGGGGAGTCGTTCCCTCTCTGCAAGCGCGCCAGGGCGCGTTTGCAGAGTGGTGAAGGAAGGGGCGGGGCCTACGGGCCCGATCATTTTTTTTTTTTCTTCCCCTGAAGGGGAGCTGTGTGGCCCCCTTCCTTTTTCCTATTTTTAGGCCCTGGGGTCCCCATCCCCCAGGGCCTTACCCTTTTCTTAAAATTAAAATAAATTAAAAAAACGGGAAGGGGGCCGCGTGGCCCCCTTCCCTGGGCCTGTATTGGCCCCGGGGACCCCATCCCCGGGGCATGGCCTCTTTTTTTTTATTTGGAGGGGGGCTGCGTGGCCCCCCCTGCTCAGGCCATTTAAGGCCCCGGGGACCCCATCCCCCGGGCCGGCCTTGCACTTTTTTAAAAAAAAATCAATTTTTTTACTTTGGGGAGGGGGGCTGCGTGGCCCCCCTCCGTGGCCACTTATGGCCCCAGGGACCCCATCCCCTGGGGCCTGGCCTCTCGTTGGGGACTGTGGGGGGGTCCCCAAGCCCCCCACAGTCCCGCCGGCTCCCCGTGTCCTACGGGAGCCGGCATTGCTTTTACACATGGGGAGCTGCTAAGATGCAGCTCCCCATGTGGAAAAGCAATCGGCTTTGGATATTGGAAGAGAGAGCAGGTTTCCCTGCTCTCTCTTCCAATATCCAAGCAAGTTTGCAATGACAGGACGGGAGCCGCGAGGCTCCCGTCCTGTCATTGCAAACAGCAGTGTCCCGGGGTAGGCACCCCGGGACACTGCAGGAGCCGGCCCTGGGGGGTGGCGGTCCCCAGGGCCACCACAGGCTCCAGGAGGGGCCGCGCGGCCCCTCCCTACATTTAGCAATACAACTGAACGAAGTACAAC
>CAWUFW010024660.1:0-56821 GCA_963921515.1 Calotriton arnoldi | reverse complement strand
CTATCGCCTTCTCCCCTCACCGCAGCCTCCCTTCTGCTGCTTGGCCGTGCCTCCCACCTGACTCTGACCGGCCATGGGGAGAACCGTCCCTAAACAACCTAAGATCGCCTTCGATCAGCGCCGTCTGATGCGTCAGGAGGGCGCAGTCACCGATGGGGGTGACCCCGCTGCCTTAACAGATACGGCCCCAACACGTGAGGATGATCTTAAGGCTATCATGTTGGACGTCAAATCCACAGTCACGGGCATAGCGGCCCAGCTTGATCAGTTGTCAGCTCGTCTGGACACAGTCAAGGCCCGTGTTGATTCCCACGATGCACAACTTCTCCATGTTGAAACCAGGGTCTCTGATGCTGAGGATGCCGCCACTCAAGATCGCCACATATTGCTACAGATGGACAAGGTACTTGAACTCATTCGGAACTAAAATGAGGATTTGGAGGCGCGCTCCCGCAGGAGCAACCTCCGCATCACAGGAGTGCCCGAATCCACCAATATCTCTCGAATGGAGGACTTTGTGGAACAGCTCATTCCCGAACTCTTTGGCGACATCCTCTCCCCAGTCTTCATTGTCGAGCGGGCTCACCACTCCCTCGGCCCTCGCCCTGGCCCTGGCTTGCCGGCTCGCCCCATTATTGCCAAAATCCTGAATTTCAGGGATCGCAACGCCATTCTTCGGGCGGCCAGGCAGAAAGGCGAAATTCGTCATCAGGGCAACTCCCTGTCGTTCTACCCCGACTACACTATTGTGGTCCAGGCGGCTCGCCGTGAGTTCCTCCTGGCGAAACGGATCCTTCAAAAACATGAGGTCTCTTACTCATTGGCATATCCCGCTAAACTGCGCGTCAGGCAGGGCTCCAAGACGCTCATTTTCCCGGATCCCAAGGAAGCCCTGGCCTTTGCAAAGAAGTTAGACAGGTCGCATCGATCCTCACCTGCCAACTCTCAGGCCGCCGCTGATGACAACCTCAGTGATAATGACTTAACTGCTGTGAACTCTTGCTATACTGTTGATTGCATTTCATTTTGCTAAGGCTCTTGTTCCGAGTTAGTCCTCTTTGTTACTATTGCCTCCAAGGGCATTTCATTCCATACCTATGTTCTGGGCTTGGTGTCCTTTACTTCCCGCTGTCTTTTTCTTGTTGTCTGCTATGACTTATGGCTTGGCCACCCTGTCTCATCGGCAGGGGTGTATGCTGAGCAACGCCATGCCTCCACGGGATAATTCCCTTTACGGGCATAGACTTTTCCTTTCCCAGTTGTGGGTTCCAGGGGTGGGAATGGGTGGTAACTCAGCCTGATTGGGGGGTTGGAGTGGGTGGTGGGGGGGTGTTCTCTGGGTTCGTTTGATTGGGGGGCTGGTACGGGTGGCAGGGTTGGGGGTCCCTGGGGTTTGTTGCCTTCCTCTGAGGCCATTTTGTTCTTTTTGGCACAGGTTTATTCACCTGGTCTCTTCATGACATGTCACTCCATCTGTACAAGTTTTTCCTCTGCACCCCTCAGGTTCAACGCCATGTTTCCTCAATGCACCTCTGCTGTCCAAACTCCTACTGGGGGGTTGTGCTGTTGGAATTGGCGCCTGGTTGTAATTTGGACTATGTTATCTTATTGCGCTTCCAAGGTTATTGCACTGCTCTTCTTCCTCCACTATTCACGGCACCGCTCCATGCATCTGCACAAAGTTTCTACCTCCCTCACCACTTTCCTCGACACTACTTCCCTTGACACGGCACCATGACAGACACTACCCTCTGGACCTGGAATGTCCGTGGCCTTAATGACCACCGTAAGGCACGCCTGGTCCATGCCCACCTCACTCGGCACAAGGTGGACATTTGTTTTCTACAGGAGACCCACCTGTTACCTGCTACCTCCTCCAGACTTCTTTCCCGACACTGGGGTGAAATTCACTCCTCCTTCTATTCTAATTACTCTCGGGGGTGTCCATTCTGGTACGCAAGGGGCTCCTGTGGCAGACCTCCCAGGTGGTTATTGACCCCGGGGGCGTTTTGTGATCCTTCATGGCACCCTGCAGGCCCAGCCCTTGACACTCGTTGCTCTGTATGGTCCCAACAGTGACGACCCGGACTTCTTCGTGCAAGTCTGGCATCATATTTCGGCCCTCGGCCCTGCTGCCCTCCTCTGGGGGGGTGACTTTAATGTAACACTGTCCACCACTCTGGATCGGTCCAGTCCCCACGCCTCTCACCCGCGCGCGGCTACACTCCTTCGCTCCCTTCTCACTGATAACTCCCTATACGACGCGTGGCACCACATTCGCCCCGATACACGCGAGGGCACTTGCGTCACTGGCTCCCGCGGCTGTTGGTCCCGCCTGGACCTTTGGATCACCACCCCGGACGCCCTTGCATGGCTCACCTCCGTTGACCACATGGCACGCACCCTCTCAGATCATGCTCCTGTTCGCCTATGCCTACGCCTCCCTCACTCCACCCGCCGTGCTTTCTCCGGGCGGCTTCCCCCTAATGCTCTACGCGACATGGTCTTCTGTGACGAGATACAAACCGCAATCACGAACTACTTTGAGCTTAACGAGGGTACCGTCGACTCCCCCTCCATGCTTTGGGAGGGTTTTAAAGCCGTCATTCGTGGGGAATGTACTTCCAAACAGTCTGGTGTCCTACGCTCTATCCGTGGCACTCTTGACAAATTGGAAATGGAGATTAAGGCTCTTGACTCTTTTCACTCTCGGGACCCCAACCCCGAAACGCTTGCTCAGATCCGAGGGAAACTTACCGACTTCGCCGATGAGGCCAACAGAGAACTTGCGTTTCTTGATAGGGAGGCACGGGCGCGCCGATTTGGTGAGAGCGATCGCTCTGGTAAAACCCTCGCAACCTCCTCCGCCCGCCCCGGGCTGCGTCTTATATCACCGCCCTTCAGGATGGTGGCCCTGCTCGAACCACCTCCCTGAGGAAATTAAAGCACGCTTCACAGCATTCTACACACAACTTTACACTGCCGGATCTGTGCCTCCGCGCGAGGTTCTTGACCAATATTTTGACACCCTTCAGCTCCTTTGGCTCGGCAATACTCACCGGGAATTCCTCGATGAGCCCTTCTCTAAAGAGGAAATCCTAGCTGCGATTAATGGCATGCCCGGTGACAAGGCCCCCGGCTCGGATGGCCTGCCAGCCTCCTTCTATAAGGCCTTCGCCCCTATTTTGGTCCCTCACTTAGCCGCCATGTATAATGAGTCCTTTGAAACAGGTCAGTTTCCCCCATCGCTCCGCGAGGCCTTACTCACTTTACTCCTAAAGCCGGACAAACCACCTGAGCTGCGAGATTCCTATCGCCCTTTGTCACTAATTAATACGGACAATAAAATATTCGCCAAACTACTCGCCTCCCGCCTTCTTCCCCTCATGCCGCTCATTGCCCGCCCTGATCAGTCCGGTTTCATCCCCGGCCGCGCGACCTCCCACAATCTCCGGACCATCTTCTTCGTCCTTCATCAAATAAACCCAGCGCTCCCGGCAGTGGCCGCCTTGCTTGACGCCACCAAAGCCTTCGATACCTTAGAGTGGCCTTTCCTGTTTTATCTCCTCCCCCGCTTGGGCTTCAGCCCGGTCTTTATACGTAAAGTGTTACTCCTCTACACTCTTCCTACTGCCCGTCTCCGGATTAACGGCCAAATCTCTGAGCCCATTTCCATGGGGCATGGTACTCGGCAGGGGTGTCCGCTGTCACCCATGCTTTTCGCCATCGCAATGAACCCCTTGCGGCTCGACTTCGCCAACATCATACCCAGAGAGGCATCGGCTTTGCGGCTCGCGCTCTACTAGTTTCCATGTACGCGGACGATGTTACTCTTTATGTCCGCAATCCTCAGGAGAACCTCAGCCCACTGGTTCATGAGGTGATACGCTTTGGCGGTTACTCCGGAATCTAGGTGAACTGGAACAAGTCCGTGCTGTTTCCCCTCACTGATGCCACGGTGCCCTTCGCCCCGGACTATCCCTTTGTGTGGGCGTCGGAGCCCACTAGATACTTAGGCATCTGGCTGAGTAGGGATGTAGATGAACTTTGGAGAGCTAATTTTGGCCATGCAGTGGACTGGTTTGAGTCCAAGATTCCCCTCTGGAGCCGGTTGCCTCTATCTCTAGCCGGTCGCATAGCCATTGCCAAAATGGTGGTGCTCCCGAAGTTTTTATATTTATTCGTCAATATCCCCATCCCTCTCACTGCCCACTTCTTCTGCAAGGTTCGCTCTTTGCTAATCACTCTGATCTGGGCCGGTCGGCAATCTAGGATAGCATATAATATTCTTACCCTCCCGATGTCATGCGGCGGGCTTGGCGCCCCGGATTTTAAACTCTATGCCCTTAGTGTCCAGGCCAGTTTTCTTCACTACTGGCTTCACCCCACTCCGTTCCAGCCTCATGTCGCGGTGGAGGCCGACCTTGCCGCCCCGTGGCCGCTCACGACCACTTTATTTGCCCCGGCGAAACTCCCACGCACTGAGGTTGATACGGTTGAGACCTTACGTTGGGCCTGGGAAGGGCTCCGTAAATTTTCAGGCTCTGGAACGCTTTCCGCAAACACAATGCCAATCGCTCATCACCCGGCTTTTCCTCCTCTCCAGTCTTCTGGGATGGTTAAACACGCCACTCGCCTGGGGCTCTCTACAGTGTCGGATCTCTACCCCGGGAACACATTTTTCTCACCCGCTGCCGACTCCGGCCCCATGGACACCCTGCTTTACTATCAACTCAGAGCTGTCTGCAGGAAGCTTCACCCCTCGTTTCCCCAGCCTCCTCCCTCGATGGCCACTCTCGACCTCCTTTACGCATCCCCCTCCCCTAAGAAACTAGTCACTAAAATCTACACTCTCACACTGGTGGCATCTTCCACTTCCATTGACCTGGCGCGTGTGGCGTGGGGCGAGGTCCTGGGTGTCGAAATCTCTCAAGTCGACTGGCTGTACTATTGTAATCAGATCAAGCGTCTCTCCCCAAATTACCGTCTGCGCCTCCTCCACTTTAAGTATTTACATAGGCTCTATCGGACTCCTGCCCAATTGCACAAGATGGGACTCATTGCCAATGATAGATGCCTGCGCTGCTCTGAGCCTGCGGCTGATTTCTCCCACCTCGCCTGGCTGTGCCCCCAGGTCTCTGCATACTGGCGCGAGGTCTGCGCTGCTATTTCAGAGATCACCTCAGCACTGGTCCAACCCGATCCTCTGCTTTGCCTCTTAGGCTTCGTTAAATTTTGTCCGGACGCCTCCCGCCGCTTGATTGCCATACTTCTGGTCCTCGCGCGGCGCAGGGTCTCCATGTTTTGGGGTCGCAGGCCTGCACCTAAGGTAGCCCTTTGGCTTGAGGATGCATCACGTTGCCAGACTCTCCTGTCCGAATTCTGGGACCTCCTGCCAGCCAGATCCCGCCCAATTGACATATGGGGTCCACTCGTGTCCTAACTCTTAAGTCAGAACTCCCAGCGCCCGGCGACCTCTCCCGCGCTCCCCGCCGGCGCTCCGCCCGCGGCGTCCACCGGTGAAGGTCAATGAGTAGCTTCCTTCCCGCTCCCACTCCTCTCTGCTCCATCAGCCTCCCTTCCCTACTCATGGTGCCTCTTTCTGTGGTTCCCTTCACTGTCCCAGTGTTCCCACGATATTTCTCCCCGGTATTGATTTCATGTGTTACGTGTTCGAGGTAACCTTCGCTGTAACTTGACTGTGCATGATGCCTTGAAACGGTGTAATCTTGTAACTTTGCTGTGCAATTTGTTCAATAAAGGTTTTTGAAAAGCAAAAAAAAAAGGGCCCAATTCCCAAAGGTAGACTTAGACCTGAAGTCTAAGTTTAAACCTGAAGTCTAAGGACTCTGTTCACAAAGGTAAACTTAGACTTCAGGTCTAAGGTTTCCTTTGTGAATTGGGCCCTTAGACGTCAGGTCTACACTTAGACTTCAGGTCTAAACAGAAGACCCAATTCACAAAGAGTCTCCGTAGTTGTGGCAGAGGTTCTGTAGTCGGGAGGAGTCTCTATGGAGCCCTCTATGCAGTGCGCAATTAGGAGATTACACCATGAAAACGGAGCCTCTGCCATGACTGCAGACACTCTTTGTGAATCAGGCCCCTAGACTTCCGGTCTAAGCTTACCTTTGTTGAATCTGGCCCTCTGTGTATAGCTTGTCTAAGCTTGTGCAAGACAGCTGAAGTGATCCCCAGCCTGACCTCAAAACAAATGGCTACTGTGCATGGTCCGGAATGCACAGGGCGATGAAAACGTAGTTACTTAAACTAAGGAGCCTTTCACTTCAAAGTTAAATACACAAAAATGTACAACTATTTAATGCAATCATTTGTTGTGTTCTCTATGTATGTATTTGTATAATTTGTTTAACTTTAATAGTGAAAATGAGGAGTTGTTATTTTGTTTGATAGCAGACACTGCAAAATACATTCATGGAATATATGTTTTATCCACAGTAGAGGACTGGAGGTGTGGCTTAGATGGATCAAAGTTGGCCATACATTGGTAAAGATCAGAGGGTCCCTGCTCCTAATAGGACAAGCATATCGTCTAAACAGGAATGTTGTACCCAAAAAGGGAATCCTGAGTGCAGTAAATTGTTGGGCATAGGCAGAGTGGAACAAATATTATAAATGCTGCACTTGTATAGAAATTGATGCTCTTGTTGAGCCTTCCCCCTCATAAGAGTATCCCCTCTCACCCATTGTGGCTGGAGGTTGAACTTCACTTTTGGTATGTTTTCTAGATAGAACATAGCCCAAAACTCTGCTTTCTAAGGTCATGGCACTAAGAACTTTCAGGAGTTACAGGAAACATCCCTTCTTCCCAAATTAAGGCAGCTGAGGCACTTCATGAAGACAGCTCTGGACAGGACACCAATCCAGCTGCTGAAATCCCGTATTGCTCTCAACCAACACAAATGGAGCAGATTCAAAGAAACAGCTTCAGAAACGTATAGCACAATTATTGATAAACCTTTTTCAGAATGAACAGCGCCTGCCATCTTGAAACAACAGCAAAGCATTGATTGCGGCAAAAGTGAGACAACGATTTTTGGTTCTATTTCAAATGCATGACTAAAGGCTATTGGAGACTAACCCTGGGCGTAGTTTACGTAGTAGCGCTACGCGTAGCTATGCGAAGTGCACTACGCGAGCTACGCGTAGCACTACGCGAACTGCGTAGTGCGGTAGGAAATGCTGTTCGCAATGATTGCACAGTGCCGGATGCTTGTCTGCACTGTGCAATCATTACAAACGGCATCTTGCACAGTGCAAGCGGTCGTTTTCTGCCGCTCGAGTAGATTTGTATTCGAGCAGCAGTTTTCTCAACGCGGACTGGTAGTTTCTCATCGCGAGCGGTCGCGAGCATACGCGACCTCTCGCAATGAGAAACCTGACCTCCCCGCGTTGAGAATCTCGCCGGGAGGTTTATTTTCCACGCTCGCGATCGGCAACTTGATGTTGCTGATCGCGAACGAGGAAAAAGTCTCGCTGGGATGTCATTTTGCTCGCTCGCGGTCGCCAACTTGACGTTGAGGACCGCGAGCAAGCAAAAAATGCCCGCTACGCTACGCGTTTTTGCACTGTGCTACGTGCAATTCGCGTAGCGCGTAGTTGCGCAAACTACGCGAGCGTAGCGTAGTTTTCCGCCCAGGCCTATTGGAGACACATCTCAAATTCAGCTAATTTAAAATTCTTCATGCATGGCACTGGTCCCCCTGTCAGATTCTTGCTGTTGGGTATCAGCCAGGACCCTCTTTGATGGAGATGTTGCCAGCCTGGTTTCAACATTGTGCTATCCTTTGGTTATGCCCGTACCTTAAGATGTTTAGGTTGCATGCTTGGAAAATGGTTAATGGATGTTGGGCCAAGACTGTTAGTCCCTCTGCATCTGTGACCATCCTTAATGATACATCATTAATAATAGATTTCCAGATTTGACACTCCAAAGAACCATGGCTGTCCCCTTTGCTAGTAGTGGTGAGGGCTTTATCTTACAAATTTGGAAATCCACAGCTGTACCTAATCATGAGGAATGGATGAGATACATGGGAAATACGGTATACCAGGATATATGACGGAATCATGCAAGCTATTACAACGCATGGCTTTACAACATGTTATTTACAACAGCCCGTCTTTCCCACTGCATTCCTTTACCAAGCAAGTCTTTACAATGCACAACCACTATTCCTTAGGGGAAAGCGCTGGACTTTGGAGAGGTATAAATTACTATTGCAACTCCAGTCTGAGCAACAGTAGAGAAAGCGTTGGACCTCGAAGTCCAATGCCGCTTCCCCTATGGCAAGTAGTTGTGAAGGCTTGCATTGTACAGATCACGTTGTAAAGGTAGTGCGTGGTTTAGACTTCGTGGTAAATTATGTTTCCCGGCAATATGTGAAAAAGTGATTTACAGTCTGAATAACCGGGTAACTGTGCGTGAGAACTTACAGAGCCCCTTTCTTTTGGCCTACCCCACACTTTTGAACACCGATGCCTTCACTGAATACTGGAATTGATATTGAAAGGCAGAGTTGTGGAAATTGCTTGTATTGCTATAAATATGTTAAAGTTTAATTAATGCAATGTTGCACATGTGTTATAGGTAACCCCACCCCGCCGTGACTCCTAGTATATTGAGTTGTCTTCCTGATTGAGCTGTTATGGTCCTATCAAGAATACCCACACTGAGAATACGCTCAGCCAGATATGGTTCGGATGAGAGGATATGAAAGTTGGCTCTTTGCAGGGAAGGCTTTCATCAGATATCCAGGAGCTGCAGTGGGTTAAATATCTGCACTTTGGTGAATTACATTTGGGTCCGGAGGGAGGTGTGGAGACTAATGACTCTAATGCATGCACAGTATTATCCGAGGATTCTAGGGGAAAAGAAAATAGGGTCCTTCTCTAGTAGGGTCCAACTTCCCCTCTTTATGATCCTTCCCACTCCTCTTGTTTCTTGTACCCTTTACTTGCCCGACCCCAACATCATGATACACTAACATAGACGCCATTCTACTGAAAGTGCAGGTTCTCCTACTCATATTTTTCTTGAGAACCAGTGGGGCTGAGATGCTGCTAGCATAACATATCCCTTCATTAATGTGGTTGACACCAATATCACTCTCCTTGCCAACTTGATCCAAGAGAGTACATTTTGAGTCATTGATCTTTCCATTATATTTTATTCTTTTCAGGTGATTTCATCAATTAGTCTCCCACCTCTTCTGTGTGCTAATGTATATTATGTTGCAAGACAGCATATTATTTTTCTTTGTTCTTATACTGTGTCTTTTATCTTGGATGTCTTGATAGGAGTTTAGTGTTGGGTTACCCAGAGTTACAACCTAAAATTACAAATGTTACAAGATCGGGACTTCCAGCCATTTGATATTGCAATCTTTGTGTGATTTTGCTGTTGACAATTTGTAAAAGATACTTAAAAAATAAAGAATTGATTCACAATGGTCGAGATCCCCGTTTGTGTCCAAACATTTCTCAGAATGTGTGTGCATTTTGTAATAGTCCTGACAGCTGTAA
This sequence comes from Calotriton arnoldi, assembly GCA_963921515.1. Lineage (NCBI taxonomy): Eukaryota > Metazoa > Chordata > Amphibia > Caudata > Salamandridae > Calotriton > Calotriton arnoldi. Next base: position 47,278 of record CAWUFW010024660.1, on the reverse strand, counting down.
ATAATACCTTTGTATGCTGCTTGTTTTGCACTCTTGCTGCCCATATTATTAGGTTGGGAGGAAATGATCACACATCTCACTTACTTCGAGTTCAAAAGACCACTTTATTTGCAACTGGCAAGCAGAGTACCTAGCAATTCAGCTGAACCGCACGATCTACCCTGTCAACTGGGCTAACGCAAAGTTCTAATCAGCCCACCTCCCCTAAGTAACCCCCACCTCAAACATCCCAACCCCCAAACATTTCGGAACTGCACACAGCCTTTGAAATTCCATAAGTCCTTGTCATCCTCGCACCAGAACCTATATTAATCATATTGTGATCCTTGCACCAGGATCCACATTACCCATCTTGTGGATACTGCCCACTCTTGGTCCTAGCTCTCGTCTTTGCCTCCAAATCTTGACTCCATTGTACTTTGCTCGTTCTTACACCTCCTCATCTTTCCCCCAATCAGCTGAACAGTTTGACTTCCTCTGCTTGCCCTTGAGCAACATTAATACACCACAATAATAGTCCCACAACAATAAAACACCCAAACCAACCCCCAACCATATGTACCAGGGTGGGTGGTGGGCTTCCACTCAGTGTCAGGAGCAAGAGAAAGTGCACTCACCGCAGTACATGATGTTGGTACATGGAAGGCCCTAAGATCGCTATGTCACTGTGTCATACTGCCCCTTCCTCCCCAACCCTTGAGCGTGGAGTGTGCTGTGCTACCCGTGCTTGGGGCCCCGATTAGGAGGCATTGATTCCATCACTCTGCTTGTTTTGAGTGCAAAAGGCCACCTTATTTACAACTGGCAAGCAGAGTACCAAACCCTTTGGCTGAGCCGCACAATTTGCCCTGTCAATTGGGCTAACACAAGGTTCTAACCAGCCCTCCTCCCCTAAGTAAATGCCACCCCCACCAAACACTTCTGAACTGTACACAACCTTTGAAATTGTATGAGTCCTTGTGGTCCTCGCACCAGAACCCACATTATCCATTTTATCAATCCTACTTGATTTTGGACCAGACCCTTGTTCTTGTCCCCAGATCATTGCTCCATTGGACTTTGCTCATTCTTACATCCCCTCATATTTCCACCAATAAGCTGAACAGTTTGCTTTCCTCCACCACCACCATCATTTCTGTCCTGTCCCCAACTCAGAGCTTCTTTCGATCATTCATCCAACCTTCCAATGACTTTGTCAACACTTCCAAATACAAGCTATTGCCCTCTCACACAAATGCACCCCATCATGTATGAACAGGTGTGGGGACTCAAAAAGTATGCTCTGGTGCACTCTCTCCCACACCTTCTCACCTTGCAAAAACCATTCATCTCCATGTTCAGCTGCTTCCTGTCTCTGTTGATTGCTGCTGGCCACTGCACCCCACCCCACACCCTCCTAGACATTAGCTTACTCCTAAACACATTTGCGGCTCCCCAGTTGACCTTCAGCATTGCCAAGTCCTGCTTTATGGACTTCAGCAATTCCAGCCCCATGGATTACACCAAGTCGTTCTGCCCCAGTTGAATGACTAACACATCTAGCTTGTCCCACTTTGCATTGTATTCCCACAGGGCTGACAGCGGTTACCCCCAATTCATCCTACCAAGGTCAAACCAATGTACCTTGACACCATCTTTTTTTCAGCCCCATCTGGTTTCCTCCAAATTGCCTCTCAGCCTGCACTCAGACTCACTTCACCAAGGAGTGCCTGCAGATCCATACATCCCACTGGAGATACTCCACACAAGGAGAACCTGACAATAATGGGAACAGCCCATTATTTCAGTGCCTGCTTAAAGTACTTCCACACACAATTGCTCTGCCACCTACCCAAATCCTATCCAAAATAGGTGCATGCCAAAGTCCCATGCCGGCAAGCTAGAAGCACATAAGGATCTTCTCAACACTCCCAGAAATTGCCCTGAGTGTACTGCAGACCTGTTTTCATGGCAAAAAACAGGGCCCTCACCCCAGGCCCTTAACCCCATAAAGGCCTGTACCTGAACACTGCCTCACCTGAACACTGCCCCGCATCTCTTCTGGTCATTCTTAGACCTCCTTAAATGCACTCCCAAACCCTTTGCCTTCCTTAACAGGTTGGCCAACGCCACCCCACACTGCCTTTCCCACCTATTAACTCTGGAACCCAAAAGGCTCTGAAGAACATCAAACTGAATATCGTTCTGAAGAGCTGTGCCTTCCAGGAGAGAAGCACGCGACTCTCGCCTGCTCCAGTATTGCCCTCAGGGCCCCGATCAAAGTTGGACAACTCACAGGGGCACCTTGCATGCAATCGGGACCAGCTATCTAACATTCTCTGACTCAGGGCACCACTGTATGGGTCATACCCCCATCACATCTTCCCATAGAATGTGATACCCGCCATCTGGCCCCCTATGGTAATTGCAGATAACCACATCTCTATTTGCCCCAAGATGAATTGCAGTATGTCCTCACATCTCAACCACATCCCCACTCTGTCGTTGTCAAGCCACCTGGCACCTGATGCTACGGACTCCATCCCTTTTGGTATGTTCTCCTCATTGACTCTTCCTGCTAATATTCCACTAGTATGCATGCTTTCACAGCCTGATGTCCCACAAGACTTCTGGTACCTGAATCCCTTCCTCCACCACATTCAGGGCCACACCACAGAACCTCTCCCACTGTGAATGAGAAAGTGCATCAGCCACTCTGTTGTCCAGACCCACAATGTGCTTAGCTCTAAGCAAATTGGCCCAGATTTACTATTATTTGGCTTAATGCAACGCAGCAAGACAACTTGTTGTGCTGCTTCAAATGGAGATGGCTGGAATGGGCCATATCTACTTAAATATGGTGCATTCCTGATCTCCCGCTGTGCTGGCGCACTGAGTGCACCCTTGCAGCCTTGGTGAAAGGCTGCCTGCGCTACAGGCAGAATTGTTTTTGTGCAGGAAAGAGTACCTTGCTGCACAAAAACAATCCTCTGAGGCATTCTCCTCTTTCTATGTGGGATGCAGAATGCAGCCCACATAGAAAGAGGAAATTATGAGGAGAAATAAAGATATTTCTCTTCGTTACACCTCGCATAGGAAGGTGTAGCATTTTGACGCATTCCCAGGTTTATTAGTGTTAGTAAATCTGGGAATGTAGCAAACACAATGGATGTATATGTGGGAACATCCATGCTCCACCTATGGAACGCCTTCCCTGGGCAGAGTAACTCAAGACAGCAACTTGCGCTGCCTTGCGTTACTCCAAACTTACTATGCCAGAAAAGGTGACTATGCGTGAAATAGTAAATATGATTTAGGAGCAATGCAAGACCTTAATAAATCTGGCCCAAGTTCTTTTCAAAGCATAGTAAGACCAATTCTCTCAGAATCTTCAAAACTCAGGCATCAGTGTGCCACTGCTGCATTATAAGACACAAACATCACCCTCCTGTTCCTCAAATCAACCCTCCACAGACACCTGCCAGCAGTAACGGAAAAAAATCCACAAAGCCAGTACTGTGCTCCTTGTCTTTCTAAGCTTGGGAACAGCTCTCCGCACACCAGCACCCATGCCAGAACAGCCCCTCCCCCACTCCGTTCCTGAGGCATCTGCAAATATCTCAACTTTTCATATCAGTAGGTCATTTTGCTGCCTCATCATCACTCTCTTAATTGGTTTCCGGTGCTCGGCACCGGCACCTAATTGTCAACACCACACTTAAAACAGTCTACCACATGGTGGCACTGCTCATCTAATTTAGAGATGAGCAGAACAACGGTTGCTTAGGAATACAATATACATTAAAATAGTGCTAATACCTTCCTCCCCAGCCATTCCTTTGGGGACCTGGAATAATCTGAACTGTCGCATTTACATGCGATAGAGATGGTTAGTAGCTGTTTTGGCAGCGATGACAAGGGCGATGGGTGGTGCAAGCTGCAGTGGCCTCCTGGTCAGAGCCCTGGCACTTACTATTTTACAAATTAAGCACGGACTCAGTGTAAAATCGATGGTTTTTGGTGAGATCTGGGAGTCTTGAGGGGCCCGTCATTTCATTCTGCTGGGTAACTCTGTCTTACCCCACTGACCTTCAATCTAAGTCATGGAAAGCAGTTTTTATCTTCTGCCAGCCCCACACTGGTGTTTTCTAACAAGGGGTTGGTTGCTTATGGACTAGGGTTGCAAATTATGCCATTAACTGTATTCAAAGAGCAAAAAGGACCGTGAATGAGTCAATGCCTGTAATCTACTTGCCTGTGCCACCAGAGGCCTCGCAGAAATATTAGTTTCCAGAGGGAATAAAGATTCTTAGATAATGCTATCCGTTACTGCGCAATAACTGCTGCTTGCAGATTCCCTTGGATGTAGTGTAATGATTTAAAGGGCCTGTGTTTCTACTCACATAGGATTAAGTAACACAGGATGCAACTTTTAAATAGGTGAGTCTCAGGAAAAAAGCAGACAGACAGTAGAAGTTGTCACAGGGAGAAAAGGGGTCACCATCACACACCCTGAATTACATTTTTGGCTGGATCTACAGTCGCAGTAGCTAAGCACCTATTTCCATTGGAATTGTGGAGCACCTGAGCCATGTATTGGGTCAGGGTAAGCCCAATCACATTGACAAAAAAAGGGGGGTCGGGTGGAGTTATTTGAGGGTGGTCTCAGCCTCCAAACCGGCAGAGGTGGCTGGTGACATTTCAAAGTTGTGTAGTGCAATGTTGGGGTTGAAATGTACATAAGAGTCAAGAAAGGTGAGCAAGTCCAACTGACATAAGAGAGATTTCCCCCGAGAAAAATTTGAAAATTTAAAATTGTAATAAAGAATTTTATGAGAAAGCAAGAACTTTTATAAAGCATTTCTGAATTTATGAATGACAACGTTGAAATTACACCAATCACCACTACTAAATTGTGTGATCGGAGGCAAATATTTTATTTTACCTAGCCTCCTTTTATTCATTATCACATATGAAAGCACCTTCAAAGCGCAAATTTGGGATGTGCACTTTCCAAAAACCTCTCTTGCACTTTATTTAAATAGCTTCCTTCTACAACAAGATTCTAGGTCATCAGGTTGGGGCAGTAATGTTTCTCAGTTCATATTTAAAAACTCTCACTTTTAATAAATGCTTATCCAAGCAGAGATATCATTTGATGTATTTAGGTAAAAGTCTGCATTGTAAAGAAATAAACTTGAATTTAGAAGACACTGTATCATATTCTAACATAAAGTTTATTGCTATATATATATGCTAAACATTTTCAATGCTCGGCTTGTGCACAGGCTCAAAGAGCAAAAGCAGACCCTTGGCTCAGCTCTCCCTATTAATTTGCTGGCTCATTGTTAGACCTGTCAGCCTTAAGGGGGTCTTCCCCCAAACGTTTCGCCTTCCTCTTCCATTTTTTTGTTGCTGATCTCTTTTGGAAAGTAGACAAAATGCTGTGGTATGCCGAAAGTAGTTTATTGATAGGAACAACCCCCGAGGCACACGGGTCCTTCACCGTCGGCAACTGCTGTGGCTCTCCCCTGGATTCCACACTCCAGAATCCAGTGGAGATAACAAGCAGGAGCCATGGAAACAATGCTTTTCTTAGGTTTGACACCATCTGCAGAAAGTGTATGTCCCAAATAATCAATCTGTTTTACACAAAATTTGCACTTTTCAGCAGACACCGCCAAACCAGCAAGTTGTAATTTCATCAAAACACTGTTTAAAACAACATCATGATCAAGTCTGTTCTTCCCCCAAACTAAAACATCATCTTGGAAAACCATCATGTTGTTAACACCTTTCAGTACACTGTTCATAAGTCTCTGAAAAACTGCCGAGGCAGAAGCTAACCCGAAGGGCATTCTTAGAAATTGGAACGCTCCCTCAGGTGTTATGAATGATGTAAGATGGCGGGAATCAGGATGCAATTTCACCTGATGATATGCATTGGACAGGTCAATGGCGAGAAATACTTGGCATCCTTGACACTAGCTATCATTTAGTTAATGCGTGGTAAGGGGTGACGGTCCACCCAGATGTTCTTATTCAAATCTCTTAAGTCCACACACATGCGCAACTTGCCATTCAATTTGCGTGCCAAAACTACCGGACTTAACCATTCTGATGCCTCAATGGGCTCGATAACTTTGGCATCACACAACCTGTCCAATTCTTGCTTAAGTTGAGGTCGTAAGGTAAATGGTACGTTCCTCACTTTATGAACAACAGGAATGGAAGTTGCTTTTAACACAATCCGGTGCTCAAACTTATTCAAACATCCAAGTTTAGAACTAAACAAATCCGGATATTTCATGTGCCACTTGGAGATAACACTGTCCTGAGTAAGAAGAATCTGGTCCGGATGGTTGGGATCAAGTAGCATACCCAAATTTTTCTGCTCCTTTCAACCCAGCAAAGCTCTGCCCTTTTCTACAACATACATTTTAGCTTGTGTGCTCCTATCTTTGTATAAAATGTGCCCCACAAAATACCCCAACACAGGAAGCTTGGTACCACAGAATCCCTCTGGCTCGATGTCCGGTGGCACAAGACTGCATTTGCCTGTGGATTCCCAAACACTTTTATCAATTATGGTGTACGGGGAACACGAATCAGCCCATAGTGACACTTTGACTTGGTTCAAGGAAAGCAAAACACACAAGATGATGGACGGAATGTTGCACATTGGCAAACATTCACCCCCAGTCACAGATCTGGGTTTAATCCATTGTTATTTTGCTTCACCACGCCACCCCAGTTCAGACATAGCCATATGCAAATCAGTCTTGACCCTGTGCCTCATGGGAACAGTCCAGACCGAACTGCCAAGCCATGTCTTCCCTGGACCGGAATCAAGCATCCTAGGACCGGTTTCAGGCTTTCAGCCCTCATCAGCCAGGATAGCTTGACTCCAGTGGCGCAGTGAGCACGGGACCCACGTCTGGGCATACCCTTCCCACTTAGGGCGAAATGCAAAACACACAAGGTGATGGACGGAATGTTGCACATTGGCAAACATTCACCCCCAGTCACAGATCTGGGTTTAATCCATCGTTATTTTGCTTCACCACGCCACCCCAGTTCAGACATAGCCATATGCAAATCAGTCTTGACCCTGTGCCTCATGGGAACAGTCCAGACCGAACTGCCAAGCCATGTCTTCCCTGGACCGGAATCAAGCATCCTAGGACCGGTTTCAGGCTTTCAGCCCTCATCAGCCAGGATAGCTTGACTCCAGTGGCGCAGTGAGCATGGGACCCACGTCTGGGCATACCCTTCCCACTTAGGGCGAAATGCAAAACACACAAGATGATGGACGGAATGTTGCACATTGGCAAACATTCACCCCCAGTCAAAGATCTGGGTTTAATCCATCGTTATTTTGCTTCACCACGCCACCCCAGTTCAGACATAGCCATATGCAAATCAGTCTTGTCAGTTCAAGGAAAGAACACATTTGGGAGGATGATAGCTTCCCGAACCCTCATTAACTACATTTTCCCATATGACCATCCCTTCGACAACGCTGTCACTTTCGTTCTGTGATGCCTCATCATTGTCCTTAACCATATTCACAGAACGTTTCCAAACTTCACTATTCCAAGATCTACACATCTTGGAAAAGTGACCCAACTTGTTGTACTTGAAACAGTGTGTCTAAAACTGCCGCACCTGAAACAAACTCGTTGTTGTTACTAGGAGGCACCCTGTCATTGGAAAATTTTGCACGGAAGGGAACATTCGCCCTTTCACTGGAAGAATTAGACCGAAACTGACTATTTGCACCTTTACTTACATTCTTAGATTTGCGATTGGCATTACAGACAACACTAACATCAGCTTTCTCCTTAGCCTGCTCACTATTGAGTTCTTTGACATAGCGTGACGTGTTTTTAACTCTCCTAGCTATGTCAATGGTTTTCTGTAGAGAAGGATCCTTCAATTCTAATAATCTTTCTTGAATCTTACAATTGTTGGTTCTGTTTATAAATTGATCCCTGATTATTTCTTCATGAAGATCCCTGAATCTGCATGAAGCAGCTAAGGTTCTCAGTACAGCCACGTATTGCTCAATAGTTTCTCCCGGTAACTGTGCTCTAGAAAAGAATCTATGTCTTTCCACTACAATACTGTTTTTCCCCATAATTGTCTTCTAAAGCTTTTAACGCCTCCAAATATTCATCAATAACTACCTCTCCAGAATTCGAACCCTCTTCTTCACCCTCATCAACGCGGCTAGTGGAATTGGCACGTAATGGTTTAGGCAAAGTTTTCAATACTTTCCTGCCTTCAACCCCAAGATTGTGTTTTAATAAGGCCAATTTGCGAGAAGCTACAAAGGTTTCCCCTCCTATTGCTTCAAGATAGGTCTCAAACGATTCTTGCCAAACTTCCCATACCATGGAGGGAACACCGGGATTTTGTAAAAATTTGGGTGGAGCTAACACAGATGTGGTATCTATAACTGCTTGTAAGTTGTAAATATAACGAATGCGTTCCACCCAACGTTATAGTGTACAAAACGCTACGTAAACACGTACTTGCTTAGATTAACACAACAAATTAAAATAAATGAAGTAGTCACCGTAGACTCCGAAGAACAGATGAAATGCCACAAAAGACAAAATCCAAATAATGAATTCCGTGCAGCTCCCAATAGTCTTAGTCACTGAATTCAACTGAGCAACACAAGAAATTAATATAACAAAAGTAGACACCGTTGTCCACATGCAGCTACTATAGAAACTCCTCGTTCTTATTTTTTTTTTTGTGTTAAAGGTGACAAATACTTGGTTGTGGGACTCACCTACTCAGTAGAACTACCTGTTGCCAAGTTTTTGCCGCATGCGCCTTATATTGGTTGTTCGTTTATGAGGAGAAAAAAAAAACGTCACCGTTGTGTCTCCGGGTGTTCTGCAGAACTTAAACAGGTCGCGTTGGCTTAGATAGCAAGCAAACATAGCTTGGATACGGAGATAAATGTTGCCAGGATACAAACGTGATGCCACCGCGCTTCCGGATTAGCACAGCAACAACGTCACGCGTAGAGAAATAAGCGCACGCTGGAAGACAGGCAACGTGGAAGTCAGGCAACGTGGTAACATAATAGTGCTCTGTAGAAGGTTTCCATGTAACGGCAGTCAGACAACGTCATGGAAGCCAGGCGCGCAGCTCCCTCGCAGCATTCAAAACCAAACAGGTACGCGCGAGCTCCCGTAGCGTTTAACTGATATGGGAGGCTCCGATAAAAACACATGAAAATGCCATACCTGTAGAAAGTAGACCATGCGTATACAAAGTAGACCTGTTGCACAGGAGAGCACTGCAGCACAAACGTCCTCCGCAGCACGAGGAAAATTGTCACACTTGCCCCAGGGGTTGTCACCAGTGGGAACTGCTCCTTGTAGTTCCTCCTACACGGTGGGTAACTTCTGGCCACTCGTCGCCACTTTTGGAAAGTAGACAAAATGCCGTGGAATGCCGAAAGTAGTTTATTGATAGGAACAACCCCCGAGGCACACGAGTCCTTCGCCGTCTGCAACTGCTCTGGCTCTCCCCTGGATTCCACACTCCAGAATCCAGTGGAGATAAAAAGCAGGAGCCATGGAAACAATGCATGTACCCTCATAATACAATACAACACATCTCGTTTTGCTGCCCTTAGAACTCTGTGCACTTTACCACTGCTAACCAATGCTAAAGTGCTTGTGCTTTATCCTCTAAACATAGTAGAATTGACTTGTCCCCAATTAGCGTATTTAATTTGCTTATAAGTCCCTAGTAAAGTGGTATATCATGTACCCTTGGCCTGTAAATTAAATGCTACTAGTGGGCCTGCAGCATTGTTTGTGCCACCCACTTATGTAGCTCCAGTGAACATGCCTCAGGCCAGCCACTGCGGCCTGGGTGTGCAGTTTTAAACTTCCATTTTAACCTGGCAAAATAACCATTTTGCCGGGTCCAAACCTTCATTTTTAATATATTTAAGTCATCCTTAGGGTAGGCCCTGGACATCCTAAAGGGCAGGGTGCAGTGTATTTAAAAAGTAGGTAAGTCATTTTAAGGTTTATATGCCCAGTTTTCTTTTTAATTCTCCTTGATTGTCCACCTTTGTTTTTCAAAATCTACTCTCTTTGCTACCTGACTGTCTGTGACCATACCTTCAGTGATGGAGTTCAAGCTGGCCAACTTGGAAAGCTACACTCTGGCTGAGCTCAAGCAGTTCTGCCAGGAAAGGGGTTCCCCACCAAGAAGGGTACCAAGCTGCAGAAAGCTCTGAGGGTCTGTTGGGAGGTCCACCAATCAGAGACAAAGACAGAGGAGCAAGAGGATGAGGATGATCTGGATGAACAGGATCTTGTGATCAGCTCTGAAATGCATCATTCAGTGGAAGAAGATGACCCCTCTCCTAAAGTGGAGCTCCCTGCGAGAGCAGGAAGCAGTAAATTCTCTCATGGCCTGTCCCTAGAGAAGCTGGCAGACAGGGAGGCAGAGAGGGAGTTTCTGCTGCAGATGGCCAAATTAAAGATGGAGAAAGAATTGGCTTTTGCGTAAAAGAAATTAGCTTTGGAGCATTTGGCTCATAAAAGGAGCCTAAGAGAATTGGAACTGAAGGCAAAACAGGCATATTACAGCAGTGGTGGCAACATACACTCAGTGTCTGAAGGAAACAAGAAGGTCGGGCTACCCAAAGACCTGGTGCCCTGTTATGTGGTGGGAGATGACATCGACAAATGGTTTTCAGCTTATGTGGTGACCCTGACAGTACACAAAATCTCAGAGGAGCACAGGTGTGTGTGTGTGTGTGAGGGGGGGTTGTGGAAGCATATGATTCCATTGAGGAGAGACACTCTTCTGACCCGAAAAGTAGAGAACCAAACCAAGTACACCCCCATGAAAGCCATCTTGATAGCTAAATTTGGGCTGACCCCTGAAAAGTATTGCCAGAAGTTCAGGGACAGCCGTAAGCCACAAAATCAGTCTTGGGTGGATTTCTAGCACTACTCCAGCAAGTCACTGAAGGGGTGGGTGAGGGCCTGCAAAGTCAATGACTATGATGGGGTACTACTTGATTTTTAGGGAGCACATGCTCATTTTCGTTTTACAGAGCTGCACCACCACGTAGTGGACAGCAAGCTGACGGACCCCAGGAAACTTGCTGAGGAGGCAGACCTCTGGGTGAGCACCATAGTGTCCAAAAAGGCATCTGGTGCGACTCCCTAAAGGTTATTCAGGGGTTCCACCAGAAGAAATAGGGGGGGGGGAAATTAGAAGTAAGGACTTCTCAAAAGGTCCCAATATAATTTAGAAGGGAAAAGTGGTTACCAGTCCTAGTCTGAACCCAAAAAGAAGGGATTCCTTGACAAACAGACAGGAAGGTTTGTCCTCTCCCCCTCCCAATGCACAGAGTATTACAAGTATGGGCACTTCAAGAGAGACACCAAATGTCCCAAGAGGGCACGGACCCCCACCATTGGGCAGACACCTGGGTTGGCGAGTGTAGAACTTGGAGAGAAGGTGGTCCCAGTTAGCTTTGGGGAGAAGACTGAGGTGACCCTAGTGTCCCTGGTGGAAAAGGATATGGTGCCAAAAGTCCATATGCCAGCAAATACTTCCAAGTATAGGCAGTGGGTCACCACCAATGGGCAATGGGTGAAGGCTCTGCGGGACACAGGAGACAGCATGACTTCTGTAAGGTGTCAGCTGGTGTCCTCAGAGCAGCTTCTCCCTAAAATATTCCACCAAGTCATAGTTGCAAATAACTGTGAGAATCATCTACTGGTGGCTCTGGTTCCCTTTGAGTGGGGGAGGCCTCAGGTTCTCAAAAAGTAGCTGTGATCCCTACCATGCCTGTAGATTGTCTGTTTGTTGGGCAACGACCTGGAGCGCACTATTAGGAGGGAGGTAGAACTCAGGTCACACTTGGAAATGTTGGGGTTGCCTGAATGGGTCCGTATGACCACAAGGTCCACGGCTGCCCGAGAGGGGAATCAAGGGCACCTGGAGTTGGCTCAGGTAGCCTCCAAGAAGAGTAGGGGCAAGGGGTGTGGGAAACTAGCCCCATGAACTCCCCCAGTCCAGGTTGATGGGGCACCTGAGGAGGATGCTCCTAAGCAAATTGTGGAGGACATTACTGCACTGAGTGATCTGCCTGAGCTTGATGATTTGCAGGTTGAGGGGTGGTCAACAAGGGAGGAATTCTGTAAAGCACAGAAATAGTGGCACACTCTAGTGGGCTTGAGGCGGCAAGCAGATCCCAGGCAGCAGGTGATACCTCTAGAGATCACCTTATCTATTGGGGGAATTACTTCCTGTATAGCAAGCCTAAGGTTATTGGACCTGGGGAAGCCCATGTGCTGATGGACCCCCAGTGTTACAGGTACTTTCTACTGGGGTTGGCGCATGGCTTTCCCCTGGCAGGACATCTGGGGCAAGACAAGACCTTTGCCAGGCCTGCTGCCCCATCTATTGGCCTCAGATGAAGATGCTTTAGATGCATTCTGTTTGTCCTGTCGCACCTGCCAGGCCAGTGGGAAGTCAGGGAAAAATCTCAGAGGTCCGCTGACCCCATCACCTGTCATTGGCGCTCACTTTGAGGGGGTGGGCATTGACATTGTTGGACCTGTGGACCCTAAGACAGCTTTAGGCAACAGGTTCATTCTGATTTTGGTGGACCATTCCACTCGCTACCCAGAGACCATCACTCTGAGGGAGGTGGCAAGGGCCTGATGAGGATTTTTACCCTTATGGGGTTCCACAAAGAAGAAGTATCTGACAGAGGAACTAACGTCATGTCAGCATACATGAAGTCCATGTGAAATGAGTGTTGAGTAACTTATAAGTTATCAACACCCAATCACGCCCAAACAAACGGTCTTGTAGAGAGATTCAACAAGACCCTAAAGGTCATGATAATAGGCCCACCAGAGCCCTTGTGGCGTAAGTGGGACATCCTTCTGCCATGCCTGCTCTTTGCCTACAGGGAGATGCCACAGAATGGGGTTGGGTTTAGTCCCTTCAAACTCCTCTATGGCCACCCTGTTAGGGGATCTGTTAGCCTTGTCAGAGAGGAGAGGGAGCAAGCTCCCAGGACGCCCCCTCAGGATGTGTTCAGCTACATGCTGGATCTCTGCAACCAGATGCATCACTTCTGGAACAAGGCGAAAAACAATCTTGAGGCCAGTCAAGACGTTATGAAGCTCTTGTATGACCACAAGGCCACTCTGGTAGAGTTTCAATCTGGCCAGAAAGTGTGGGTCATGGAGCCTGTGTAGCCCAGAGCTCTCCAGGATCGCTGGACAGGACCACATGAGGTGAATGAGTACAAGGGGGAGTCCACCTACCTGGTGGATCTCAAGACCCCTGGAAACACCCTAGTGGACTCCACATGAATGCCTCAAACCGCACTTTGAAAGGTCCGAAGTCAGTATGCTCCTGGTGACAGATGAAGGTGTGGAAGAGGGGTGCAAGCCTTTTCCTGACCTCCTGTCTGCCCAAGAGCATGATAGGTCAATAGAGGGTGTCAACCTCTCCCCTACTCTGACCCCACAACAGCAGAATGAGTGTCAGCAGCTACTGGGGCAGTTTTCCTCTCTGTTCTTCCTCACCCCTGGCTCACAAACCTGTGTGTCCATGACATTGACCTTGGATACCGTCTGCCTGTTAAAAAAAATAAAATACAGGCTGTCAAACAAAGTGAGGGCCATTATCAAGGAGGAGGTCTCCAAGGTGCTGGTGTTAGGGGTGATTGACCCTTCTAACAGTCCCTGGTCTAGCCCTGTGGTACTGATACCCAAGGTTCCCCACCAGGGACCACTCCAGAACTTAGGTCCTATGTGGACTACGGGGGACTCAATTCTGTCATGAACACTGGCTCACAACCCAACCCCCGAGCTGATGAGCTCATCGACAGGCTGGGCACTGCCAAGTTCCTGAGTACCTTTTACCTCACCTCAGGTTACTGGTAGATTCCTCTGACTTGGAAGAAAGGTCTGCATTCTCAACCCCAGAGGGCCACTTCCAGTTTAGGATGATGCCCTTTGGGTTAAAGAATGCTCCTGACACCTTTCAGAGGTTGGTCAACAGGGTCCTAGCTGAGAAGGAGGCATTCTGTGTTGCCTACCTGGACGACATAGCTGTCTAGACCTACAGCTGGGAGGAACACCTGTACCACCTCCAGGAGGTGCTTCAGGTCCTGCAGTAGGCCAGTAAGTGCCAGATAGGGCAGGGTTCTGTGGTGTATCTGGGTCATATGATTGGCAGAAGCAAGGTGCAGCCCCTCCAGGCCAAGACTGAAACTACCCTGGCCTTCCTGGACCTCAAAGAATACAATAGGAGGTTTGTTAAGGGATATGGTACCATTGTTACCCCCTTAACAGAGTGGACTTCAAAGAAGCATCCCAGAAAGGTAATCTGGACAGAGGCCTGCCCGAAAGCTTTTGATATCCTCAAGGAGGCCATGTGTACAGCACCCGTACTCAAGGCTCCTGCCTTCTCTAAGGAGTTCATAGTGCAGACAGATGCTTCAGAGCATGGCACAGGGGCTGTCTTAGCACAGTTAAATGAGGAGGGCCTATACCTGCCAGTAGCCTTCATTAGCAGGAGTTACTTCCACTGGAACAGAGGTGGAGAGCGATTGAAAGGGAGGACTTTGCTGTGGTCTGGGCACTGAAGAAGCTGAGACCATACCTGTTTGGGACTCACTTCATGGTTCAGACAGACCACAGGCCCCTCAGGTGGCTCATGCAAATGAGGGGTGAAAATCCCAAACGGTTGTCGTGGTCCATCTCCCTATAGGGAATGGACTTTACAGTGGAACACCGTCCTGGGTCCGACCACGCCAATGCTGATGGTCTCTCGAGGTTCCTCTGTCTCAGTGATGAGAACTTCCTTCTCCATTGTTTTTCCGCTGATGTCGTCTTGTTGGCCTTAGGACTCTCACTGCTTTACCACTGCTTGCTAGTGCTAAAATGCCTGTGCTCTCTCCTTTAAACATGGCTTGTCACCAATTGACATATTTAATTTACTTATAAGTCCCTAGTAAAGTAGCACTACATGTACCCAGGGCCTGTAAATTAAATGCTACTAGTGGGCTTGCCGCACTGATTGTGCCTCCCACTTTAGTAGCTCCTGTAAACATATCTCAGGCCTGCCACTGCAGCCTGGGTGTGCCGTTTTAAACTGCCATTTTGACCTGGCAAATTAACCCTTTTTCCAGGACCAACTTTCCTTTTTAATAAATATAAGTTGCCCCAAGGGTAGGCCCTGACAAGCCCAGAGGGCAGGGTGTAGTGTATTTAAAAAGTAGGACATGCAATTTTAAGCTTTATATGTTTGATAGTGAAAACTTCTTAAATTTGTTTTTCACCACTGCAAGGCCGACCTTTCCCATAGACTAATATTGGAGTTACCTTATTACATTTAATAAGCTGTAATTTCCAAATAAGAGCAGGTAACCCGTTCATGTTTGGTTTCTTTGGAAATATAATGAAAAATTCAAAAAATTGAGTAGTTAGATTTTAAATTACAATTCTTAAAATGCCACTTTTAGAAACTTGTCATTTTCCTGCCATTTAGTGCCTGTAGCCTGTTACTGGTCACATGACTGGGTGTAGCTGAAAGTTCAGCTTTGTGCATTCCTCCTAGACAGCTGCACATAATAGAGAGCTTAGGTGTGGCAGGATGGGAAGGCGGAGTTGGCCCTAGCCCTACTTTCACTTGAATAGGATATGTCCTGCCTCTGCACAAAGGACTGTATACCCCCTGTAGGTGTTTGGAGCCATGGCATGGAAGGCAGGATGCCTGGGGACTTCAGACGGAAACCTCTGGAAGCTTCTACCCGCTTCAAAGGCACATATAGGTATAAACACAGGATCTCAGAGACCAACTCTTAAGTACACTTCTGGACCTGTTGATACTCTGACAGGAAGAAGGACTGCTGTGCGGCTGAAGGACTGTCACTCCACTGGACTACTGCCTTGGTGCTGCTGCTGCCTTTGCTGTGCTGACCTGCTATCCTTTTGCCTGGGTGAGAAGGACTTATCCTACATCTCTTGAACCCAGAACCCCAGAGTAACTCCAAGGGCTATTTGGCTGTCTTCCTGGTTTGAACCTCAGGGACAGAGATACTCCAACAACCTTGACTCAGCATCTGGACTCTGTCATCTGTGAGTCTACTCTGCCAAGTGGTGTCACCCCAGTCCTCGACCCTTGGAAGTGGGACTAAGGTGCTCTGCCACCCTCTGTGGATCCAGCGGAACCGACGCATCTCCTCTGCTGTGCGGCGCAACCCTGAGTAAAACCAACACGTTGCTGCTACTGAATGGATAAGAACCGTCACAAAGACCTGCATCGCATTGCAGCCCGTCACAGCATCGGAAACTCCGCTGTCGGACACATCCTCGGTGCAGACCCTCGCATCCATCATTGACGGCAGCCCCGACGACAATGCTGGACTCCGCATCACAGCTTTGCAGCTCCTCTGAACCGAAGCATGGCCCAACTGCACGGCGCATCCTCGACTCCGGACTTTGCATCGCATGCACTGGGATCCTACATGGATGATGCAGGACCTCGCACCTCAGCCTCGCTGCATCTCGGAACTGATGCATTGCTTTGGCTGCGTGACGCATCTTCGACATGGATCCTTGCAAAGCTCCGCAAACCAGGATTTCAGGTACTTTGTTCAGCAGGCCTAACTGGGTCCCTGTAGCCGGCCTGCACTCCATCGTGGTCAGCCTGAACTTGCCCCAGTCTGGCGCGACATGAAATACACAGTTAATGCTTTACCCCTTTTGAAGCTATTTTCACTAAAATCTTTAAAATTGAATAGCTCCTTTTCTACTAATTGGATATTTGTCGTTTTGGTATTGTCTTATTTGTTAAAAAATGGCTATATTTTTCTATATCTGATGTGTGATCCTTTTGTGGTGTGTTTTCACTGTTTTACTGTTTGAAGTGTTGCACAAATACTTTTCACATTGCCCCTGAGTTAAGCCTGACTGCTCTGTGCCAAGCTACCCGAGGGTTGAGCACAAGTTAATTTTGGGGTTTGCTTGTAACTTCACCCTGAGAAGAATTGTGGTTGTGGCTTGAGAAGGGTTTTACCCCCCCCCTCAACCAACAACCCAGCTTCTTACATTCATCCTAAATGTCAACCAGGCCCGGTTCTAATTCTTTCGGGGCATGCATAGGATTCTTTAAAGTGCTCCAGCACTCAGTTCTTCCAAGTCTGCTGTTCAAGGATTATTAGCCCTGTGACAAGTGTGTGCAGTAATCTAGTTATCAGTGGTGAGGGTGCATGTACCACTGCACACCTTCCTGGAGTGACAGGGTACTGAGTAAGCACTGGTCCTTGAGGACTCTGCATCATCAGCAGTCTGCTTCACTGTAGGGCAACTATGAACATTCATGCTATTCTCCCTTCTGATAACCCAGGCATTGCTGTGAATTTTACGTAATGAATTATAAATGATTTCAGAAGCGGGCATCTCAGAAGGGCATAATGGCTTGAGATGCCACTCGCGTATCATGAAGAACTGCTATTATGGCCTTGGCCACAAATAAAATGTGGATTATGCCTGTCACCCCTGCATTAATCTCATCCTCCAAGAATTAAGGGCAAAGCTTAACCTTTGATGTCAGAAACTGATGCCCATCGAGTGGCTGAATTGAAAAGTGTCAAACTCGAAAATCAGGGACAAATCCGGGCTTTCCTTCTTGAACAAATTATGTGATCCGAGGAAAATGCTTTATTTCACAGACCCTCTTTTTAGGTCGATCCTACCATTGCTGCGCGCATGCGCTGCTCGCTTTGCGAGGCATGCAGTAATCCAGTATGGAGTGGAAGCTCCGTGGAAGCTCCGCCCACTCTCTGCCCATGTTTTTAATTGGCTCTTGTCATTGTCTTTCGCAAATGCTGCCGTCTGATTGATTATGAGGCTTGTTAGTCCCTCCTTATTTTGGCCATGTCGTCATTTGTACCCTCCCATGGCTACTGGCCCCTTTACTTCGAGTGTTACACAGTACTTAGACTGTGAGCACTACTTTGTACCTGCCTTCTCGCCCCCTTCTCCCCCCGCCCGCACTCCCGTTGTCTGTGCTCCCCCCCTTGTCCCTGATGCAATGCAATAGGTCTCGCGTAAATGCGAGTCCTATTGCATTGCAAATGCTTGTCTTTATTCTTTCAGGTTTTTTCCAGTACACCCCCGCAGAAATGAGGAAGGAAGTCGCAGTTCATAGTTTCTTTCTAAAGTTTTAGCAAATAAAAAGCAAAGGCCGCATTTTAGAACTACGTATTGTATTCTAGTTCTGGAGCGCTTATGCCCCCTGGTGGCTGCTTAAGGGTACACGTTTAACGCACACAGTTCGGTCGTTCAAAAGTATTCTGATACAAAAATGAATTTAGCCTCTTAGCGGCAGCATGACGATTTTAGATCCTATAGTAAATTTGCAGTTACAAAGCTACGTATGTTTAAGTAAGAGGAATTTCACAGGTCGTCATGCCACCCTCTCTCTGGAGAGGAAACATTGCCCCTGTGTGTCTGGGTACCTGCTAAAGCGCCTCCGTTTAAGGTAAGAAAAGTTTATGGACATCTCTCAGAGTGCTTTGGTGAGGTTGACGTCTCAAGAGACGTTCCAAAAACATAATAACGATACCGTGTTTTACTAATAAATTTGTTTTTGTAGAGTTTTCATTTCACAGCTTTTGTTCCTTTGCGATGCTGGTATTTATAGGTGCTATCATCTCACTCTATCGGTTTTCTTGTCTCTAAATTTTCCATCACATGTCCTCCAGATCTGATGGTTCACAGCTACCACCCACTGACTATCCCTTGACACCCTCCACCCCAACGCTTCACAGGACAGGTCCTGTGGCATTATCCCTTTCTAGCACTTCTGTGCCCGTTGTGCACCCTCATGTAGTTACTCAGTTTTGCAATGTCTCCCTGGTCGCTGTGTGAGTTGTTTTACTGTGTGCTGCGGTGAAACGTTGTGAAAGGCATTATAAGCTGCTGCAAAATGTTGTGATACATTGTTGCAGTGTGTGCTATAGTCATGTCTAGTGTCATATGAGGAAGATGTGATAATGTATGGCATTTGATTAGTGATGCGACGTTGGATCATGTGGCAAAGTGTGGTATGGTCAATGGGGGGCGGGGTGTGCAAAATCGCGTTTCTATCATGTGAGGCAATATGTTTGTTAAAGGGTGTGTGGTGTGTTATGTTATGTTCTGTTGCATTGTTTATTTATAGCACACCCCCCACCATTTTAATGGCTCCTTGGCATTGTTGGGAGTTTGAAAGGCCCAGTTATAGGGTTGTCCTACTGACAGACATATGGTGTGGTGTGAAGCAGAATGCTACCGAAGTTTCTTGTGTAGGATAGTATTGTGTTGTAAGCTTTGGTGTAGCATGTGATACGGCATAGTATGGTGTGTGGGGGGCAGGATGATGTGGTGTAGGAAGTTGGATTGTGCTGTGGTATTGTGTGATGTGGTATGCTGTGATGGGTTAGGTAGTGTTGCTTGGTGTGATGAGCCTTCACATGAATAATAGTGAAGGTATGGTGGTTTCATAAACACCGAGCAAAAGAACAGCGTTTTCATTTCGGGACGTTTGTGAACTTGATTAATACTGAACCTTTTCTTCGGATTCACAAAAGCGATGGAATCTTACTTATTCAACCAAGCTTTTGTGGAATGTAAACTGCTGTTGAACTCACAAGCTCCTTAGAGGGACTTTCTTTATGTTTAGCATATGCATGTTTGCTTTCATGGTACTTATTTCATATAATGGGTTGTTCAAGAACTTGCACAACACGTTTCATTTTCAGTATACCTCATTTTTCTAACATTCTTTCTTTTTCTAGAAATCTAAAATCATGTTTTCAGGAGGACAGGCCTTATGTTTGCAGTATGGGCAAGTCAGACAATTAGGCCATAATTATGAATGGGTAGGAGCGAAGTTGCAATTTATTGCACCAGATATAGTCCAACTCCTTCGGTTTGAAATTTAATAGGTGCGATAAATTGCACCTAATATTAGTTTTGGGATTGACATGCACATTTTTATACTTGCCACACCAAACTCCGTATGCCACAGTAAATTTTATGCAAGTTTGACCTATTGGCATTGTAAATGGCAATGCCTTTTATTTATGTTTTAGTTTTTAAAACATAAATAAAAGGCATTGTCATTTACAATGTCAATATCTTAAACTCGCGTAAATGTGAGACCTATTGCATTGCAAATGCTTGTTTTATTCATTATCACACATGAGAGCATCTTCAAAACAGGAGCACAGGATGTTCGCTTTACAGAAACTTCTCCTTGTTTAATATACTATACTGTTGCTCCTCCTTTAATAAGACTCTAGGCCACACATAAAGTAAACGTGACCCCTAACTTTTCTTTTAGCTCACTAAGCGGGGACAGTGCAGTAACGTTTCTCAGTTCATATTTAAAAACTCTCACTTTTATTAAATACTTCTCAATGAAGATATACAATCTGCTGTACCAAGGTGAAATGCATGATAAACTTAGTGTATGGAGGGCCGCTCGTGTCGCTTAACTCAGCGCTGACAGGAGGCGGGACCAAGGAGACAGCAAAATGTGTACTGAATCATGCACACTTACCTTTGTGACTCACCAGACTGACTGCCCGATGGGAGGTGTTTGTAAAGCTTTTGTTTGATGTCTGCTGACATCAAAAAACATGCCTGACTGCGACTCTGGCAGGGCCAGGAAACACAAGTTCTTCTTGGGGGGACAAGACAAGAAGAAGGGACTGCTCTCTTCCTTTCTTTCATGCACAAAGCCATGAAGGGTGCTGTGCACGAAGGGAAGACCTGTGCGTCACACGCAGAGAACAGAAGCATTACCAATCGCTGAATGGCTTCAAAATAAAGCCACACAGTGATTGGCCATGTTCTGTATTACTCGCGACACTGCGCTGCTTTGTGAGCCTGGGTCCTCAGGGACAGGCCAACCTGCAGATCCATGACCAGAACCAATTCTTGTGTCTCTTTCATGCTGTTGCTAACAGTAAACAGCATGAAAGCAACACAGGGATTGGTTGGGGCAGATGAATCCAGCGCTCCAAAGTAGACTTGAGGGCTGTCCTGTGTTCCCCCAGGCTCTTTCACACAGCACTGGTTCAAGAGCCCTGAAGTACGCATGTTGGGCTAGTCACAGTAAGAGACATGTTCAACGCGACATGCATATTTGACCTCATCATGGGCCTGCAGCCTGTCTGCCAACTAATAGGAATGCCCCACACTCCACAAGCACCAGAGGATTACAACACCGCAGTGGCGGGAATAAATGGACAAATAAATGTGGTACAGTTATATTTAATGCATGCGGCGGCTCACAATTGGCGAGCAATGCCTTTACTCCCTAATAGAGGAACCAGGATCTAATTATGTATCACTTGGAGATGGATGGCTTTCATCAATAAGTATTGTTCAGTGTTACCATGTATTGGTAGTGCCTTTGAGTCATAGTCTGAAGAGCAAAAAGCCAAATTAGAAGTTTGGGGAAACCTAGCAAGGTCACTTTTCAATTTTTAGAAGATATTTCCCGAAGTACAATAACCAGTTTGCAAGAATGCTTCATTTTCAAGTCAATCAGCTGGGACAAGACCAAGAGAGTGGTATGAGGCAACTTAGTTCATCAAATTAATTTAATGCAGATGTTTTTTCCAAAGAACAATCATATATACAATTTGAGATTTTTGAGACACTGGCGTCGGTATATGCACCACATTCTATCACATTTTCAATCAGTTCCCAAATACATGGATTCAAATGGCTTGATCGAAGGCGCAGGGCTGTGAGTGCTGAGATCTTCACTTCTTGCATCCACCTTGGTGTGCTGGCTTCTGCTGCTCCTGGCAGGGCTCTGGTGGGCATGGTTTGCAGGGTTCCACTAGGAAAGAAATGCCATGAGGTTAATACACCTGAAAGCTCACCATGTGTTCGGGTGGATATATATATAGTCAACAGAGGGCGACATTGTGCCGAAATGCCTTGGCATAAACTTAACCAAACTCTAGCTCTTGTAATGGTTTTCTCTTGTGTTGTATGTAATTATTAATAGCCCCCATGTGTTGCATTGCCTTCTTGGTTACAAATTGATTAGATTGGTGACGTTTAAGGAGAATGGTGAGGATGATTGATCATGAAATTGGTTGCTGTGCTGCTAGTTTACATGTTTACTGCTTGCTCCTATGGCTTGGCAGTTATATGATGACTTAATTTCATGACTGCATACTTCATTGATTCCTTTGGATGGCTGTCTAACTGGATGTCTACCAAAAACATTCTTAGATGTGCTATTGGTTTGGCTTACCCACATATTGAGGAATTACTTGGATTCAGTGGTTATTTTGATGTGTGTATTACATACACAGCAGATCGATGAATTTAGTGTTATTTCAGTATTTAGTTTGCTTGTTGGTTTCTCGTGATTGTGGGGCAGGCAGAGTTTTATATTATTGGCGAGTTGGTTTAGTGGTTAGATGGTTTATTGATTACTTGACCAGTTTGTCAGCTGTTTGGCGAATTGTATCAACGAAAGTGCTGAAACTGATAGAAGAAAAATCTTTACTAATAGCTCTTGCAAAATAAAACAACAAATGAAATCACCATGTTGAAGAGGCTCCTGAGAAGGTGATAGATGTCAACACTAGACATGAATACAATAGGCATAACATGCCTTCTAAAAATTCCAGATCACCTATTCCAGCCTCATTAACAGTTTCAGCAGTACCAAGCATTTCTTTCCACCAGAGGGGACCAGTCAGCCATCCCATTTCTCATGCTGGTGAAGAGCTGTATTCTTTAAAGAAGGTGAACACATTGGGCATGTGTACTATTGTGTATACCAATGACAGTGTATCAAGGCAGCAATTGTGGTGCATACCTGGTTCAGGACACTTTTGTACCTCGTCCTGGCACTGCTGCACTACGTGGTCCTCGCACTGCTGAACAGGTTTACATGCTAGAAGGAATAAAATAACAACAGTTAATAAAATTAAGGTGGTGGAGCCCCCTTTTTTGTTTCAAAATCATACACCAAATTTGATGAAGTACAAAGCGACGAAGGGCTGTGAGTATTAATGGAACAGGGCAGGCGAGGTTAACAGAACGGATCATCTACAACACACCACTGAACGCCAAGCTGTACCAACACTGGGGCATATTAACAAGGCGGCGTTAATGAATTATCGCCGCTTTAGCGTCCGTTTTCGGACGAAAAGCGGCGATAATTTTATCGCCGAATTAACAAGGACACGCTAGCGCGTGATTCCTGACTTAGCGTCCGTTTTCTGCACGCCTCCCATCGCATCGCTAATGAGATGCAAATGGGGCGTGCCTGTGAAAACAACAGGGGAAATATCGCTAACCCAGGTATCGCCATATTAGCAACGTGGGTTAGCGATATTTTAAATTGCGTTAAGTATGCCTTAACGCAGGAATTTAACGTCTGCTAAATTCCTGACTAAGGCATACCTAACATGGGGGTGGATTGTGTGGCTAAGACCACAGGCCCTATCGCCAAGTATATCGCCGTTTTCCATGGGACATCGCTGGAAAACCAGCGATGTTCCATGGAAAACATCGCTATCACTGGAAAATTATCGCCTTTGCGCTAAGCGTTGTTAATACAGCGCTAGCATGGCGATAATTTCCAGCGATAGCCGGCGATAGGATTCCTCACGCTAAGCACGGCCAGCGATAATTATCGCTGGCCGTTGTTAATATGCCCCACTGTTTCTATATAATTCCCAACCCATCCCTGATAGCCTATGAGCCTTTGGTATTATATGGCACAGTGAGTCCACCCAGGATGAAAAATGTGATGCCCGTAGTGATGAATTCTAAAGCATGCAAATGGCCATGCCAGCCTCAGTGTAAGTGTACCACCGCATCATTGTATGTTAGGCAACTCGAAGGGGCAGTCGTTATCTGAAATCAAAGGGTGCCCAGTTCATCAGAGAGTTGGATGGCTCAAGGTTTTGCTGAAGGCTCATTCAATAACATTTTAGGCTACGTAGGAAGAATAAAGGAGACATTATGTTGCCATCATTTTGTTCAGAAGTTTCTAGATATGTAATAAAAATAAATGTTTTAAAAAAAATAGTTTGAAAGTGATTTAGTTTGGTAGACTTATTTAAAAATATTTAATTTGAAAAGAGTTGGTGAACATTTTCAATAGTTTTTCCATTAATCAACTCATTCTGTGTCCCACAGTAAATGTGACCCTGGGTGACTAGAAATTCTGCTCTGTTTCATAATTTGAATCAGAAACATGGACGTGGATGCATGGTTTTAATCATGGAAATAGCAACAGGTGCTACCTGGAGCGACTTGGTTGGGGAAACAGGTCAGAGAGAGGACTTGTGCTGCTATACAATATGGTACGTTTTTGTGATTAAACATCTATATCTACATGTTGGTTAATCAATATTCTTTCGATTGGCATTGTAACTCGTAAGGCATGTTTAATATTTATAGAAAGCAGTGCATGCTTTTAATAGCCACATAGGAGCAGACTTGCAAAACAAGTAACTACTTCTGAATGTCCACATTTCATGAAATTTACCAAGAAATTCAAGTGTGCTGCTGGGACACTGTGACAGTTTTCCAGGAGAGCTCACATGCATAAACATTTTCACATATGGTCATTTAATAGGTGTACATTTCTGAGTGGGACATTGTAATGCAAATGTTCATCATATGAATTGCCTATTTTCGTGTATGGGGATATTTTCTCTGTAGAGAAACTCTTTCCGATACACCCCACCAATTTTTAGTGCGGTCTCTTCCCAAAACTAACTTTATATCTTCCCTTAATTGTTGTTCAAATCCGGCCATTTTCTTAGGGGGGAATGAACCTGGAAAACTTTGGGGACATACCCACAAACGTAACATTTTGTGAGTGTTTACCAACTTGTGCGGGTGTCCCCACCATGGAATGACCACGAATCACCCTTGTGAGGAATTGTACGAACACATGAAATGACAACACACGGGCGTAAATCCATTCATGAGCGCAACCTCCCGTTTTCTGGATCTTACATTTGAATCTGCTCTTGTAAATGGTGCTCTTTGTGCACCTCGGTCAGACTGATGGCTGAAACTAGCTCTGTGAAAAGGGACCATAGTGCTGTAACATTTAGGTATTGATTATGCCACACTAAGAGTCCATTCAATTGTGTGCGATAAAAATTGCAGATAAAAATACTAACAATTGCCATTCGTACCATAATTTCAATCAGTTATACATATATAAGGATTCCTCAAATGGGTGCCTTGGCTTGGCAGTACTTACGTTCCTGGCAGGGTTCTGGCTGGCACGGCTCCGGACACTGAAGTTTTTGGTGGTGTTGCTGGTGGTGTCCTCCGCCCTTGGCTGACATGGTTCTCTCGGTGTGGCAGGGTCTGCTCTCAAAGAAGAACTGGAATAGAAATTCTCTGATGTGTGTCTGCTGTATCCCCAGTGTGGTGGTTTTATACTCTTGAGAGAGAGACACCCATAGGGATGGGGCAATGGTCATCGCGAGAAGCAGCGAGTCATATTTTGACAAATTGCAATTCAAACGTCACAGATTGCAACATAGAAGGATACATAGTTTGTCAATTGCTATTCACTCTTTCCGGAGGGTAGGGCATTTCTTCTTGCAGCATTCCTTACCACACCTTGGCAATCAAAACCTAAGTCATGGCACTAAGTTTGTGAATAGTAAACTGTGTATTGTGACATATGTTCTCAATGACTTCTATGAGGATGCACAGGTTTGGAGGGTGTGAAATCCAAACCGTGCTCTGGCAATATCTCAAATAATTTTTGATTGCCTAACTTCAACATTCAGCTTATTGGTGAGGAGTAACCAAGTTCTGAAACAGAAAATGTTGCTAAGAATTCTGATGTTGAACAAAGCAAACACAAGGAGATGATGGACGGAGCGCTGAAACTTTTCAGACACTCACCCACAGTCACAGATCTGGGTTTAATCCATCATCGTTCTTTAGCTCACTTTGCCACCCCAGTTCAGACACAGCTATATGCAAATCAGTCTTGACCCTGTGCCTCATGGGAACAGTCCAGCCCGAACTGACAAGCCATGTCTTCCCTGGACCGGAAGCAAGCATCCTGGGAACGGTTTCGGGCTAACAGCCCTCATCAGCCAGGCTAGCTTGAATCCAGTGGCAAAGTGAGCAAGGGACCCACGTCTGGGCATACCCTGCCAACTTAGGGCGAACAAAGCAAACACAAGGAGATGATGGACGGAGCGCTGAAACTTTTCAGACACTCACCCCCAGTCACAGATCTGGGTTTAATCCATCATCGTTCTTTAGCTCACTTTGCCACCCCAGTTCAGACACAGCTATATGCAAATCAGTCTTGACCCTGTGCCTCATGGGAACAGTGCAGCCCGAACTGCCAAGCCATGTCTTCCCTGGACCGGAAACAAGCATCCTGGGACCGGTTTCGGGCTAACAGCCCTCATGAGCCAGGCTAGCTTGAATCCAGTGGCAAAGTGAGCAAGGGACCCACGTCTGAGCATACCCTGCCAACTTGAATGTATGACATTGTTATGCATTCTGTCCATCAATTGTTCTCTTTGCATTTGTCACCCCGAGTGGGACAGGTATGCCCAGACGTGGGTCCCATGCTCTCCATGCCACTGGAGTCAAGCTATCCTGGCTGATGAGGGCTGAAAGCCCGAAACCGGTCCTAGGATGCTTGTTTCCAGTCCAGGGAGGACCTGGCCTGGCAGTTGGGGCTGGACTGTTCCCATTGGGCGCAGGGTCAAGACTGATTTGCATATGGCTGGGTCCAAATTGGAATGGCATGGTGAGCAAAAAAACGATGGATTTAGGCCCAGATCTCTGTACTGGGGTGAATGTATGGCATTGTTCTGCATTCTGTCCATCAATTGTTTTTTTTCAAGAATTCTGATGTTGTCAGGTTTGCCAATGTCAGAGTCCCATTTAGGGGGCCGTGGGGCAAACAGGATCTACTGGGATCAACAGTGGGAGGGGGTGGTTGGGTAATTTGCCTCTGTTTTCCTGGGTCTCGTCCTACCATGGCTCTGCAAATTGGGAAAGTACAACCCCTTCTGCACTTGAATCTCAGTGGTAGTGATGTTGAGTAGTCACAGCCTTCTCAGGGAGGTAGTTTGGGGGAGCTGAAGCTCCAAACTCAACAGTCACACAGCAGCGCAATATATGAATGCCCAACCCAATGCTCAACTCTCAAGGAAGAAAAGTACTTTAATGCACACTAGAATGGAATACCACACACACAAACGATGCTGTTAGGCAGGACTCTGCCTCTTTCTGCTCTCTGCTCCAGGTCCTCTTTCTAGTTTAGGTGGTTCTTTCCCCCTCCAGGGTAGAACATTAGCATGAATATGGCTAATTTGCAGATCTTCTCTTTATTGTGCATCGTCTCAGTCTCTTACAGTTCAGTTTCTACAGTTTCTTATCACCAGTGGTACTTGCAACTCTGTCTGGTATCTATGAGCTAGCTGCTGGGGCACCGACCTGCAGGCGGGGATCTGACTGTCATGTTTTGAAGGGATCACCGGTGATCTTCTGTGGCTATCGAGCAGACGCGAACAACAGTTTCATGGTGTAAATTTCACCAGGGTCTGAAATGTTAAGCCCCACAGAGGCCAACTGCCTGGGCCTGGTGGGGCTAGACACAGGTTGATCTTCTCCATTCAGTGTGGCCACACACAGGTTGATCTTCTGGTTGTGATGTGGCCATGAACAAAGCCGTCTTGTGATGGTGAATCAGCCATGCACAGGCTGAACTTCTGTTGATGACGTGGTTAAGCACAGGATGGATTTTGACTCAAGATCACAGCCCAGACTGGGCCCCAGTTTCCTGCCTAAACTGCTGTGGAGAGAGACTATAGGCCCACAGATACCAGAATACACAGGTCGTTCTCCTCAGTCTCCTTCTTGTGAATATCATACAGAGACCTGGGATATGCTGCACCTAACTCCTCCTGGATAGACACTTGTCCTGCAGGGTTGACAGGCTCCTTTCCTCTCTCAGTGGGCATGCAGTCTTTAAGGTGATTCAGATCAGGTATACAGCTCTTCCAGCAAGAGATTCGACTTAGGTGATGTTCCTTCACCTCAGGGAAGCTGTGGTAGCACAGAAATTCTGCGGAGCACTGCATTCTTGGCTGTAGAGGTTATGGGACTGGAACAACAAGTGTGGTAGTTGGGTCCCACGTTTATACAGCAAACACAGGCAGGAGATGTGTATCCACTGTTTGCAGCTTCAGAAATGGTTTGGGGTGGTTCTTGCTTCAAAATGTGCTTTGCAGGCTGCTCTCCAGACACAGTCTTTGTGAAGAGTGATGCCTCTCACAGTAGGATAGACTCCAAACTGGAGCACTCAGAACAAAGGCACATAGAGGCTTGAGGTTACTGCACCAGGCTGTCATCAGCCAAATTAAAGTCTTACCATGGAAAGACGAAAGGTTGGACCTGGAGAGTTTGCAGTCCCTCGCTTAATCCCTACCATATCCAAATGGCAGTTTTCAGGGAGACTAATCAGTAGCTCTTTCCCAAGCAAAATGCCTAATTGAATTTCTAAAGGAAGCATTGGTAAAGTGCACATAGTCCGATTGCCAACAAAAACAAAATTAATCAAACAGGAGGGGGTCGGTAAAAAGTTTGAGGGAAGACCTCACCAATGATGTTAGGTTTAGCATATGTACCCCCAGTTGAAAGAGGGAAGAACTACCCACCCTCATGGGAGTTCAAATCACTAAGGCAGAAGAACCTCAATAGACCATCAGCAGTGGAGTGGTCAGTCCCAGGATGGTGTTCCACCGTAAATTTCATTCGCTGTAGGGAGATGGACAACCTCAACAGTTTGAGATTCTCACCCTCATCTGCAAGAGTTATCTGAGGGGCCTGTGGTCTGTCAGAACCCAGAAGTGAGTCCCAAACAGCTGTGGTCTCAGCTTCTTGAGTGCCAATACCACAGCGAAGGCTCATTTCTCAATAGCACTCCATCTTTGTTCCATGGGCAGTAACCTCCTACTAATGAAGGCCACAGGTTAGTATAAACTCTCTTCCTTAAACTAGGAGAGCACAGCCCCTGTGCCATGCTCTGAAGCATCTGTCTGCACTTTAAACTCCTTGGAGAAGTCAGGGGCCTTGAGTACTGGTGCTATACATGGCCTCCATGAGGGTATCAAAAGCTTTCTGGCACACCTCTGTCCTGATCACCTTTTTGGGCTGCTTCATGGAAGTAAGATCAGTCAAGGGGGCAACAATGGCACCATATCACTTGACATACCTCGTGTAATGTCCAGTGATTTCCAGAAAGGCCCTCATTTCAGTCTGAGTCTTGGGGGTGGTGGGGTCCCATGTCAGGATGGTCTCAATCTTGGCTTCGAAGGGCTACACCTTGACCCTACCCAACAGGTGTTATAAATACATCACCAATCCCTACCCAAGTTGGCACTTGCTAGCTTTGATAGTCAGGTCTGTTTGCTGCAGGACCTGAAGCACTTCCTGGTGTTATATTCCATATAGGTACCCCAATATCGGCTCAGGTAACATCCTAACCTTTCACCTATATTCTACCCTACATTACACACATAACGATTCTTGGGGACTGACCTTTTACCCAGATACGAAACTGCACACAGAACGCTGGATTTTCCAGAGTAAAAGCCTCATACATTATGCATGAGGATTCTTGGAAACTCAGCAGGACTACCATCTCCGGCATAATAACTATGTATAAAGTTCATTCCCGACGTCATCCTAAGTCTGACACTGGCACAGCAAGGTAGAACCCCTGGGGATACCTTTGGGTATATAAACATCACATCTTGCTGAGATAGAAAGAGGAGAACCAGGACTCCCATGCCGACACACTGACGTGAGACGCTGAGCCTCCTGTATGCAGATACTCCAGCTCGCAGTGGTCTGACATCCCTTGCGGGGAGTCCAGCTCAAGACCAAGATGGGGTCCCACAGTCTCTCACTTCAGGTAATGGGCTTGACTTCATCCTAAAGGGATTCTTGGCTTAACACCTATACACATGCTCGGTACACTTAGGTACATCTAGTTAGGATTGCATCTTAGGAGTACGCATTTTACTGTCATGTATTTTATATACCTGCCTGTATTCATGGTTTTAGCACAATGGTAGAAATCTACCATCCTTTTACTTTCCTAGTGCTTCTAATAGTTTATATTTGTTTCTGTCTAGTGGTTGTTTCAGCACACCTATTTTACACTAGAATGACGACTGTTCAATAAATGCTTATTGAAAAACGTCCACACCGTTTATTCTGTGTATCTCTCTGAGACGAAGTGAGCACGAGTAACTGAGCGAAAAGTATTACACTGTTTCCACGGTCCTGAGGGATCAGGGTTGTCATGTTCAATAGTTGCCAAGAACTATTCTCTCCTTGGTAAGAGGGGTTTCTAGTGGCACTGTGAGCCAGCTGGTATACAGGCTAACATATCCGGTAGGGGTGTCTAGAATCAGTCTGGCACCAATCCTACAGTGTATGTTGTCTAAACACACAGATCCTATATAGGTTTTATAGGAACTACACGACACTGGAGGTGGAACAGGTGATCCTCCCAGCTTGAGCTGAAGGCAGCAATGTAATCTAGGTAGGCAGCACTGACAGCCTCCATCCCAATCAGGACCCTGTTAACCAGCCTCTGAAAGGTGGCAGGGGCTTTCTTTAACCCAAAGGGCATCATCTTGAATTGGAAGTGGCCCTCTGGGGTGGAGTATGCTGACATTTCCTTTGCCCCCTCTGTTAGGGCAATCTGCCAGCACCCAGATCAAATCTAATGTACTTAGGAACTTGGCAGCTCTCAACCTATCCATGAGTTAATCAGTTCAGGGGATGGGGTGAGCATCAGCTTTTGTCAGTGAACTGAGCTACCTATAGTCAACACAGAACCTGAGTTCTGAGGTGGCATCCAGAGGGGAGGCTTGGATACCATCACTACTGGGCTGATCCAGGGGCCCAAAAATGTCGATGCCCGCCTATTAAAGGGGGTGCCAATGATAGTTAGCGGGGAGCCTTTAGCTTTTTTCCCTGATTTCTCACTGGCCTGGCAGGTAGGACATGACCTGAAGAATGCATCTGAGGTTAGCTTCACCCGGGGTAAATAAAAGTGGGTGACAAGCCTGGCAAAGGACTTGTCCTGCCCCAGATATCCTGCCTGAGGAATATCATGAGCCAATTCCAGTAAGAAGGCCCTGTAGCACTGGAAGACCACCAAAACATGTGTTGCCCCGTCTCAGGAACCTTAGGCTCACTGTACAGGAGGTCATTCTCCCAATAGATCAGGTGATCTCTAGGGGTGTCACTAGCTGCCTGGGCTCAACTTGCTGCCTCAGGCCCTCAAGAGGGGGGAACTCATTTTGAGCTCTGCAAAACCCCTCCCTGAATGGCCTGCCTTCTGATTTCCAACCTGCCAGCTCAGGCTGGTCTTCCAGGGTACAAATTTCATCCCCTGTAGGTTCCGGGTGTTGCCCTCAGGCTCAGACTCCTCCCATACCATTGGAGTTTCAGGGGCAGGTTTCTGATGCCACTTACCCTTTCTCTTCTTGGCAGCTACCTGGGCCATTCTTCCAGGCTCTAGGTCTCCTTGACTACCCTCTCGGCTGCCATGGACCTTGTGGTCATGCACACCAATTCAGGCAAACCTAACATCTCCAGGTGGGACTGGAGCTCCACCTCCTTCTAGATTGTGTGCTTTAAATCATACCCAAGCAGTCAATCTAAAGACATGGCAGGACTCGCAGTTACTTTCAAGAAACCGGAGACCCCCTCACTCAAAGGAAACCAGAGCCACAGGGTAGTGACACTCACGGGTCTCTTCTACTACAACCTGCTGGAATGTATGAAGGGTTGTCTGCTCTGAGGACACCAGATGACACCTGAGAGTAGACATCTGGCTTCTGTGTCCTTCAGAGCCTCCTCCCTCTGCTTATTGATGGTGACCCACTGCCTATACTTGGAAGTATTTCAAGGCATGTGGGCTTTGGGCATCATCTCTTTGTCACCCTGGGACACTCAGTTAAACTCTGCTCTACCCCACATGCTAACTGGGATAATCTCCTCCCTAAATGCTACACAAGCCAACCCTGGTGTCTAGCTGCACCTTCTTGGGAGATTAAGCATCTCCCTTTTGGAGCCCGTACCTACAGCACTCATAGCACTTGGGGTTGAACTTCCCAGACTTCTTGTCAGAAAACCCACTCTTCTTGTGGTCAGGTTGCAATTGAGTATCCTTCCCCTGTGAAAGTTTTGGGGGCCTCTAGATAACTCCTTATTGTTAGGTTTGTCTCCCCCCTCTTTTCTCTGTTGGGAACCCGGTCAACTCTGTTGAGGATCCCCAAGACACCTTCTTCTGGACCGTGGTGCTGAGCCAGTGTTTTGCCTCCTTAGTAAGCTCTGTGGGGTCACCGCACTTGCTAATCACTAGGTGCTGGTGCAGCTCTGTAAAACAATTGCTGAACATGTGCTCTCTGGCAATCATATTGAACATCCCCATGTAATCGTTCACTTTACTGCCCTTCACTCAACCAGCCATTGTCTTGCAAATGTGGGCCACAAAATCCACCCACAACAGTTGGGGCAAATTCTGACTGTCCCTAAACTTCTGCCTATACTTTTCAGGTATGAGATCATTCTTCCTGAGAAGAGTGTTCTTCATGAATGGACAGCTCATCCTGTATCCCTTCGCTAGGGCCAACAGTGAATCCCTCCCTTCTCTGGGAAGGTGCCTCCAGAGACTGGCTCCTCAGTCCTCTTCATGGACCCTATGCATCTCTAAAGTATTGTCAGATGCCTCAAATCACTTTTCAGTGCCATCCCTCGCAACAAAGTTAGACACCAGGTCCTTGCATATGTGGACCCTCCTGTCCCAATTGAACACACTGCTGCTGGACTCTGAGGCTTGCTTGGCTTTGATGTCCAGCTCCTTAAGAATCATTATCAACATCCTCTCAGCCAAAACTCTCTCAGCCTCAGCTTTTTCTTTGGCTATAGCAATCTCTGCTTCCACCCTCTTTTCTTCCAACGCCCTCTTTGCAGCAGCCTCCTTCTTGGCTGCTTCTCTCTTTGCAGCTCCCTCCTCCATCCTTATTTTGGCCAGCTGCAGCCTGAACTCCCTTTCAGCCTTCCTGTCCACCGGTTCTTCAGGAGACAGGTTTTGGGAAGGCACACTGTTCCCTGCCCTGGTAGGGTGCTCCATTGCTGTGAACACGTTGTCCTCCCTCTCCTCCTCAGGGTGCTGCAGCTCAGGGCCTGTAGCCAGGTCCCCCTCCTCCTCTAAATCCACCTTCTCCTCCTCCTCTTTCTACTCCTCTGGGGTGGCCTGCATTCTTTTGACTTCCTCAAAGGATTGGAAGGCTAACTGGAGGTTCACCCTTGAGGCCTTCTTTCCCACATCT
This sequence comes from Calotriton arnoldi, assembly GCA_963921515.1. Taxonomy (NCBI): domain Eukaryota; kingdom Metazoa; phylum Chordata; class Amphibia; order Caudata; family Salamandridae; genus Calotriton; species Calotriton arnoldi. The sequence goes on along the minus strand of CAWUFW010024660.1, from coordinate 13,824 downwards.
AGCCCCCCTCTCCTTGCAAAGCCTCTGCATCTCTGCTTTTCAGATTTTGTCCACATTGATCAGCTCCATCTACATTGTAGCAAAAAAAGAATGTGAGGCAAACTTACATTTGGAAAAAGGAAAAAATAGCCAAATCAAAAACTACGGACAATTTAGAAAAAAGTACTGAATCCCACAACTGACCACTAATGTAAAAATTGGGTTATTCGTTGAGCGAGTTGCTAACCCTTCTCAAGCAATAACCACAATCCTTGTCATCCTCAGGTAGCTTGGCACAAAAGCAGTCAGGCTTAACTTAGAGACACTGTTGTAAGATTTTATATTGTACACACATGGCAATAAAATGAAAACACAAAACAAAAAAAATCCCACATAAATTTAGAAAATGAGAGTAACATTTAATTAAAAAAAAAAACCCAATTTGAATTAAATCCAATCAGTAGAACCGAAGTTATGAATTTTTTAATTTTTAAGTGGCAGGCCTCAAGCTGCAGTGCATTCCTCTGAGGGTACAAGACAAGCTTCAAGCAGCATGGCAGTCCTCTGGAGCAGCAGGGCACTCCTTTGAAGTACAAGGCGGGCCTCAAGCAGGAGGGCAGTCCTCTGGGGGCCCAAGCCAATCCTTCTGAAGTTCTCCACAGGCCCAGGAGTGTACTGAAGATGTGTTCTGAGGGTCCAATATTTATACCTTGTGCCAGCCTTTGAAGCGGGGAAACCTCTGGGCTACCCCTAAATCTTGTTCTAGATAGTTCCTTTCTTCCCCTGCCAAGGCTCCAAGAAGGCTGGGGTGACAAAAGACTAGTGTCAGGGTCCTTTGTGTGGGTGCTGGAGAATTCCCTTTGAAATGTAACAGGTGCAGGGAACAGCTGTGCGCCACCCATCCATGCAGGATGGCCCATCCTGCCAACATCTAGTCCTCCTATGTCTCACTGTGTGGGAGGAATGCACAAAGACCCACAGCTAAGCTATTCATAATTATGTGACCTAGGACCCTGGCAGCAGCAACAAATGGTTAGTACAAGACAATGTCAACTTTCTAAAAGTGGCATTTTCAGAATTGTGACTTATAATTCCGTCTTTACCATTAGAGAGGATTTCAAATTACAAATCATTTGAGTTCCAACATTACATTTCTAGCTGTTCCCAATCAAAAGCTAACACTTATAAAATGTAATAAGGTAACCAGATGTTATCCTATGGGAAAGGTAGGCCTTACAGTAGTGAAAAATGAATTTAGGAGTTTTTCACTACCATGACAATAAAAACCTAGAAACACATGTCCTACTTTTTAAATACAATGCACCCTGCCCTATGGGCCGTTTAGAGCCTACCTTAAAGGTGCCTTATATGTATTAAAAAGGAAGGCTTATGCCTGGCAAAAGGTTTATTTTTCCAGGTTGAACTGGCTGTTTAAAACTGCACTACAGGCTGCAATGGCAGGCCTGAGACATGTTTTGAAGTGCTACTTTAGTGGGTCATACAGTGGGAGCTACAGGCCCACTAGTGGCATTAATTTACAGGCTCTGGGCACCACTGTTCCCTCTAGGCTGCGCGCCTGCGCATCTGCGCAGCGGCTCATCTTTCTTCTTGATGCCGCACACAGAGACATTTGCAGTATGCACACTGTTCCTTTGGAAAATTATAAAAGCTTTTGTTTGTTCTAGCTGATCAACCCCACGCTTTCCTTTTATTATAACTAAAAGAAAGAGTGAAACAAAGTGCAAAACGGAAGGCAACATAGCTAATTTCAGGAGCCTCGCAAGGTAAAATCATCTTTACATGTTTTAATTTCTGAAATTAAAAGTAAGTGTTCCTGGCTGCTTTGGAATGAAGTTTGACTCGATAGCAGCTTCCTTTTAACAAAAAAGTGCATTTTCAAGTCTCAATTGTTTTATGATCACCAGTTTGGGTCTTTCAAACAGTTTTCCTCTTCTGTATACTTTTTATGTTTTTAAGTAAAATTTCTTTACTCCTTAAAATATACTGAAGAAAAAGTGGTGGTTTGAGGGAAAGGAGATGCTTTCAACCTAGCCACATCAAGCAATGTGGGAGGTGGAGGGGACAATAGAGTGTATTCGTTTGCACCAGTGCTTAAATTGTATTATAATAATGATAATATGCCCAGGTCCAACATAAGTTTTATAAGGCTGGTACCACCTCTGCCACTATCGGCACTGCTCCCTGCTGGTGATGCATACCAAATGCAGCTTTTTCATCGTAAAACTTCACACTGTTCTGTAAATGTACATCAGCCCTCACCTGCAGCTCATTCACTTTCCCAGCACACAAAAAATGCACAGCTCTACCAGTGTACATCAGTACTGGAGGCGAGGACTGTTTGTTAAATCACTAGATTCTTTTACCTGCTCTCATCTGGATACACACTGTTAGGCTAAACTTGCATACTAATAATTTATGATCAATGTTTCCGACTAAATGTGCAACTTTTAAAAATATATATTGTTGGGAGACAATGCCCAAGCCCGGCTGTAAAACTGTATAAACTGTAAAATTGTTTTCATTCATCCCCTACACTCCCTGTGCAGGTGCCCAGAAACTCCATGTAAAGTTGTCTTTAAATGTCATTATGTTTCGCCAGAGATTACTATTGCAGCGGGCTTTACACTGTACCACTGTATGCTTTGTCTCATATTTCCAAAAGATTTCAAGGGGAAAAAACTCTTTGCAACATTCTATCTAGTGTCAAGCAATATTCCTGCCTGCTGTTCTTTGAAATGCACTATTTGTCACCAATCTCCCAAAATACTCATTGTAGTGAAGTGATACTAACAATAAACGAGCAAATGCAAAGTCGTTAGGTTTGGTGTTGCCTTTAAACCTTTGGCTTTGCCAATACTTGCTTGTTTTGAAATGTTTATTGTAAAACATTATTACAAAAGCAATTAATAAATACATGCCCATGTGTGCACAAGCAAGTGCTCACAGAGGCATTTGAAATGTTATTATTAATAACGTTTTTCAAAAGCTATTGAAGGATAGCCACCTACACGTGGGCATGTGTCAAGTCCCTAGCACCGAAGAGGACCATTTTCTGTATGGGTGGCAATAGTACCTATCCTCTTGCACAAATCCCTACCTGCCACAGTTGTTAAGACCTGGGTTGATCCAGAAGGCAGATATGTTTTCGCTAAGTTAAAAATAGGTGATAGAACTCTTTGTATTGGCTCAGTATATGCTCCTATGGGAGCTAAACGCTCCTATCTTCTCAATCCAAACCGCCTATTAGTTGAAATTGGGGCGTCCAACTATGCCATTGGTGGAGATTGGAATCTTGCTCGTGATGCAGTCTTAGATAGGACGGGTCCATTTGATAGGTGTAATGAGGGAGATAGAGCCTTACTCGGAGATATTACATCAGATCAGGGACTAGTGGACCACTGGCGCCTTTGTCATCCCACAGATCAGGAGTATACCTTCCTCTGTTCTCCTCATGGCACACAGTCTAGAATAGATTATTTTCTCGTATCTTATTTGGTAGTACCAATTACTAGTGAATCCCATATTCTGGAAGCTGCTCTTTCTGATCATTCTGCGGTTCTTCTTGCTCTCGGAGTAGGCTTAGTCTCCCAAGGCTGTAAACCGTGGCGAATGGACACTCAGAGATACCGTTCACCCCAGGGTAAGGTCCAACTGCGTTCTCATCTCTCTGACTACTTACTTAATAATAAAACATCAGTTTATTCTAAAAGGACCATATGGGTGGCTGCGAAAGCAACTATTCGCGGGCAGATGATGAAGGATGCCGCGGAATCTATTAAGAATGCAACCCTTCTTCGTAGTGAACTTGAGTATCAAATTATTTCTCTCACACGTCAATATACCTCTTATCCCACAGTGCCCAATCGCCGACACTTAGAACTTGCCAGAATGGCGCTCAATAATTTATACACCTCCAAAGCTAAATACGTACTCCAGCGTCTAAAAGGTAGGCACTACAAACAAGGGGAGAAAGCAGGCCGATTACTTGCAGCACAATTGAAACAGCGTGAAGCAGCCATGGCAATCCCTGCCATACGATCGGACAGCGGTGCAATCCTTACTAAACCCCAAGATATAGTAAACACATTTGCATCATTTTATAAGAGACTTTATACCCCTGAATCCCCGGCAACTGAATATCAATTGTCCGCCTACCTCATGGATATTGACCTTCTATCTCTTACAGATGAAGGTAGAGAGGTACTTAATGGTGGCATCAGCAAAGAAAAATTGCGGCAGTCATTGCCAAATTGCCATACCATAAATCCCTGGGAGAAGATGGATTCCCTGCAGAATATTATAAATGGTCTGGTGAAGAGGCAATTGGTGCTTTACATGTGGCTTTCCAAGAAGCTGTTCAGACATCCTCATTAGGCCTCATTTCTAATAGAGCATTAATAGCGGTTATCCCTAAGACAGGTAGAGATCCCCTTCCACCATACACAGACTGGCTTTGTCCCAGGCCGCTCACCCAGGAATCACCGTCGAACATTAGCCCATACTTTATCAACTGCAAAAGATATGGAAGAGGACGCAGTTGCCCTTTCCTTGGACGCAGAAAAGGCATTTGACCGCATAGACTGGGGTTACCTCTTTGCTACAATGAAACGGGCTTAGGAGATCAGTTTATTTCCAAAGTTCGTCTATTATATGAAAACCCTGTAGCCCAGGTTAACTGTGGTGGATTTATTTCGGATCCTTTTCCGATCCGTAGAGGCCCCCGTCAAGGTTGCCCTCTTTCTCCCCTTTTATTCTTACTAGTGATGGAACCACTTGCTTCACTTATCCAACGTTCACCATGGATTCAGGGTATATCTGTTGCAAGAGGTATATCTAAGATATATTTATATGCTGATGACATCCTCCTCACGCTAAAAGATCTTGCCCATTCTCTGCCAGCCTTGCTTGAGGTTATTGACAGGTTTGCAGTCCTTTCCGGCTATAAGATCAACTGGGATAAAAGTGAGTCTTTACCGCTGTCTTCGGGTACCACAAAAGCATCAATTGAAGGATACCCCTTTTGCTGGAAATCGTCACAACTCAAATATTTAGGTATTCTGGTTAATCGTGGTCTGGAGGGAATGGTCTCAGACAATCTTTCACCTCTTATAGCACAAATGGAAACTGATTTTGCTAAATGGTCTCTTTTAAGTTTCTCTATGTGGGGTAGAGTACTGGCTGTACGGATGGTTACTTTACCTCGCTTCTCCTATGTTCTTGGAATGCTTCTGATTGTAGTCCCTCTATCCATGCTACGACGTATAGATGCTCGCATTCGAGCTTTCATTTGGGGATTTATGCGCCCTCGCCTAGCTGCTGCTAAAATAGGAGCTCGCCGCTTCCATGGTGGTTTAGGATTACCATCTCTAGAATATTACTATTTAGCCCTACATCTCTCACAATTAACCTACTTACTTCCAGGCGCGGCTGATCCTCCACAATGGGTCATAACAGAACAAGTATTACTTAACCGTGATGATGGCCTTGATTTCCTATATGGAACCCGTAATCCACAAATAACCCCTCTGCATCCTGTGATGCAAGCTTCATACCAAACATGGTATAGAGCACACCGCCTCCTTGGAATCTCCCATCATTTACACTCTAAAGCTCCACTCTGGGGTAATGAGAGCATCCGAATAGATGGACATGCACTTCACTGGTCTAGTTGGAGATCGAGAGGAATACTGACATTAGACCAGGTCATACTAAATGGAGAATTGAAACCCTTTGACCTCCTTAGTGAGGAATTTGATCTTCCATTACACCAGACATCGCAACACCTACAATTACTACACTGCCTTAGGCGATGTCTGGGCCCTTATCCATGGACATTAGAACACTTGCCGATATTTGACTATCTCCCTATCTGGGGACGTCACAAGGGAGTGATGTTGGGTTTATATAAAGCATTAATGAATCATTTATACTCACAACCACTTCTTAAACCTCTTCGTGAGAAATGGCAGGAGCGTCTTCATGTTACCATAGAAGAAGAACTCTGGCCGGACAAATTAGAAGCTCTTGATAAGGGTACTCGTGAAGCGCGATTGAAATTCTGTCTTTTGAAACTTTAAATGATTGGTACTGGACACCTTTAAAATTACAACAAGTAGGGTTATTGTCACATTCTAAGTGTGGGAGATGTTCGAGCGTTAATTGTGACTTCCTTCATTTAATATGCGAATGCCCTACTATACAACATTTCTGGGCTTATGTGTATATTCTGGAAAAAACAATTCCCCTTCGACTTCCTCTAACCCCTATCATTATCTTACTACATGATCTTCGAAACTCATCTAGCATTACACGCCCATAACATCACCTTTAACACTGCGCTCTCTACAGCCAAAATTTGTATATTAAGACAGTGGCAATCACCCAATCCCCCTTCTCAGGAGGATTTGATGGTAGCAATGATTCAGACAGCATTCTATGAATGTGTAATATACCGATTGCAAGACCAGGAGGAAGTGTTCCAGCAAATATGGGCTCCTTTTCTTAGTAACTCTTGAATTACCTTTCCCTTTTCTTATACCTCACTGCGCAGGTGCCTTTCCTTTCCTTTTCTCTCCCTTCCTTTTCTTTTCTTTCCTTTCCTTTCCTTTCTTTTTTCTTTCTTTCCTCTTTCTTCATTTCTTCCTATTTCTCTATCTTTCTTCTCTTTTTCTTTTCTTTTCTTTTCCTTTCTTTTCCTTTCCTCTTCTTTCCTTCTCTTTTCTTCACTTCCCTTTCCTTTCCCTTTTTCCTTCCTCCTTTTCCCTTCTTTCCTTTTTCTCTTTTCTCTTCCCTCTTCTTTACCTTCCCCTTCTCTTTCTTCCATTCTTCCCTCTCCCCCTCTCCCCTATCCGGTTAAGGAGATGGTGACCTCTCATCCATAATCATCTAACATCATCAATGTCTTTCTCCTCCTATGTATCCTATATTTTACAAGATCAATCCTACTTCCCCTATCCATGACCCAGTCTGATTAGCTTATTCTGTGCCTTTAAGCGATGGAGATTGTGGGTCGCTCTTCATACCATACGCAATATCCTTTTCTTCTGTCATTTCATCCATGTCTCCTACTTTACCCTTTCCTTTCCCTTCCCTTCACTTCCCCTCCCCTCCCCATTTTGTATTAAGCACACTAATTATTTATATTGACAATTGACTTCTATGAGTTCATTATTGTGTGCAATAGTTATATTTATATGTATATGTATACCTTTAACTTTTAATAAAAAATATAAAACAAAGGCTTATGGGCGTTAAAATATGCTTTTCATAATTAATATGCTAGACCAACTGCCTTTGTCACAATATTTCATAATCAGCAGAGCAGACCTACTGCATCGGACATAACATTTTCAGTGCAACAAACAGGCCTATAGCTTGTCACTATAACCAACTCAGGCCTGCCGTTTTCAGTTTACACTTTTCCACAAGGCAACCATCAGACACAGTTGTACCATTAGAAAGATATACAGAATTACAGTTGACTAAGAAAAATACTATCTTTTATATGATGGCCTAACAAGGATTCTCTCAGAGCAAACCTTATATATCCACGGTCTGTCACACTGGGTGACCAGCACCAAATCCAATGCCTGTAACAAAATACCTATCTGTAGGCTTTAATATAGAGTAAACACAATCTACACATAAATGCCTGTCAACTTTACTAAATGAATACATCAGGCCTAGTGACTTTATCATAACATTTCATAATAAACAGATCAGGTCTGTCACCATGATAATTGGATTGCCACCATATCCAAGTGAGCCCAGTACGGAGTAAAACCTTTCCACAAACAAAAAAATGATATGAGAGCAGAGTTTTAGTGGCATAAAATTTCAGCCCAATCAAATCTTGCACTCAGTGGAAACAGCATGTGAATGGAGCCTGAACCCCTCTCTCAGTAGTACTCTGAAAGCTCTTTTTGTTGATCATATAAGGTCAGGTGACAGTTGCACCTTCAAGCCAGACCTACAAATCCACGTAGATTAGTGTATCTCCGGGCTCTCAAACACAAAACTGCACTCTGAAGTCTAAAGTTATTGACTGCCCTCTTCCCACCTGAGCTCCTGCCAGAGAAAAACAAACACAATAAATTATCTAGTTATCTAAGACACTTTAATAATGTTACACTGTTATGTGTGTGCCACTTGCTCATGAAAATTTAAGTTCAGGCAGCTGGATAAATAAACAAATGATCATATATGTGTGGAAGGAAAGCATTTTTTTTATCGAAGCACTAAACGTCTGCCCAATCAAAACATGTACTCGTAGCTTCCAACAAGTGGGTGAAGCCAAAGCTCCTCTTCTGCTAGTGCTTCTAAAAGTCCTTTTCAGGTTGATCTCATAAATGTCTGGCAACACCTGCATTATCAAGCCAGACCTAAAAAGGACGTTGTGCAGCCGAAGCCTGTCGCACTGACCTGTAATCAGACAGTGGACTCCATTTCTTGCTGGCTCGTGGTGCGTGGATGATTGCAAACAAACTGTCCTTCCCCTCTTTCAGCTGCTGCACTCTCTCTGTATGAGTCCAGGGATGCAGCAGTGGAAAATGGCATTTGGCAGAAACAAGAACCCACCTGAGGGAGACCTGCTGTCCTGCTCATAGTGGGGCAGTGTGGTCAGAAGGTCATAGAGATTGCGGGCAGAGAGAACTTTGACAACCATATTGGAATGAGTGGCAGCCCAGCAAACAGTGAATGGCAAGAGGGAGGCCTGTGTATGTTACGCATAGATAATGTATATGTGGTCACTGTAAATCAGAATTTCCCCAGGGATAGTATAGGCTTGAAGACACTGGCAAGCTCATGGAATCTAGAACTACAACTATCTTGAAAGACCCTCTACAATCCCAATCACAACATCCTGGTGTAATTTCACATGTAAGGATTCCCTGTGTTGAATTTTAGAGTACTTGCTGGACTGTCAGAGTAGGCTTTGGGGGTCCTGGAACTTTAATTCAGCCCTCATTCTTAGTGCAGACCCACTGTGATGCTGAGAGTGTTGGTAGAGGTTAAGGTGATGTTAGGATCTCTGAAAGTGAGACGTGACTCTGGTTCATGTACCTCCTAGTATGGGGTCACTGCTTACAGACAGGAGTGGTTGACTCATTTAGCTAACACAAGTGGATGTACTATGTGGTGTATGTGACAATGTTTTGAGAATTTTAGCCATACTCTGTTCTGGCTGAATGACTCTGTGCTGCCCAATCATGAGGTTTGCCTTGGAACTCAATGATGTCCAGTAATCCTTTTGAGACTTTTTCATTTTGTTTTCTCCATGCCTAAGCACATTCAATGTGGGCAACAGCTTTGCTGTCCTCACTGCGAACAGTTGAACTCCATCAATGTCCAAGAATATACTCCCAAGCACTTTCTTGTCATGGAAGTAATGTATGCCTAGGCAGGGAAATCTCTCAACTCTAACTAAGTTTAAATATTTCTGATGTCAGGCTCAGAGTGTTAATGAAGGAACACCCCTGCATCAAGTTGTATGTTGCTACACTGAAAAGTAACACTTTGGTGACTGCAGCAGAAGTAAGACCAGTCCAATCTGAAATTGCCTCCTACAACGTTAGACTGGATTCTGCAGAAAGGAGGCTACATGTTTTCAAGGACCAGCTTGAAGGAGGAGACCAATCAATCACCTCCATAAGCTCCTCCCGGCAGAGAAAATCAATTACTCTCCTCTGCCACTGTCCCTCAGACATTGAAACATGCAGCAGTCATACCTCTGCTCAAAACCCATGGTTGGGTGCAGAGCAGCAAAGTTAATGATTTGTTGGGTTGTATAACTTATTTATGAATGAACACATGCTCAGTACTTGTTTTACAGAGTTGAGCCAGCACCTAGCGGACACTAAGCTGACTGACCCAGGAAGCTTGATGAGGAGGCGGACTTCTGAGCAAGCACCAGGATGCTGAAGCAAGTACCTGGGAGTGGCCCCAAAAAGTGTGCTTCAGGTTCCCACAACGGAGAGAAGGGGAGGTTAAAGATGACCCAGACAGATCCAAAAGTAAGGGGGTAGGAAAGGGTTCCCGAGCCCCATCGGAAAAACAGACGGGTGGATCTGGGGGGTGGTGGCCCAGGGCACCCATATTTCCAACCCGGCTGCTTTGAGTGCTCCCAGTTAGGACACAAACAGGGGGACTCTGTCTGTCCAAAGAAGCCACCCACTGGTGGGACCTTTACAGGGGTGGCTCATGTGGCTTTTGGGGTAAGTTGTCCTGAAGGGCAGATCATAGACAAGGCCATGATCTCCATTAGTTGGGAGATAGATTCAGAGGGTGAGCTGGTGATTGCTGAGGGTGGGAGTCGTCACTTCCACCAGGTGAAAGTGTATGGGGTCCCAGTCACTGCTCTGAGAGACACTGGGGCTAGCCAGACCATGTAGTGGAAAGGCTAGTTACCCCAGAGCAGTACACCAGCCAGGTTTGTAGGGTAACTCAGGCCCAAGGGCAGGACTTCTTCCACCCAATGGCCCTGGTGTCCCTTAAGTGGGGTGGGGAGGTGACTGAGAGGAGGGTCATAGTTAGTCCCCAGATGCCCATTGACTGCATTCTGGGAAATGAGGTGCCCTCAGTGTCAGAAGAACTGCAAGGGGAGGCTGCCAAAGGTGCCCTGACAATTCAGCTTTCTGGGGGTACCACACCCAAGCGGAAGGTACGGGAGCCCAGATGGAGCAGAAGGGTGAGGGAGGAGTCACCCCTGTCCCCTGTTCAGCCTCAGGGTACATATCCTGGATCGATTGACCAGTGTCAGGATAACACCCCTGAACTGGTGGGAGGTAGAGTAGAAGAAGAGTGCAAAACACCTGAGAGGTCAACCTCAGAGGTCGAAGAAACCTTAGGAGTAGGGGTGGGCGGTGAACCCCACTCTGCTGGCTAAGTTCGCAGAGTTTTGCCAAGGAGTTCTGGAAAAAACTCCGCCAGCCACGGGTTGCTGCTGCTTTGCATGTCTTATGTGAGCAATCCAGTTTATTAAACAGGAATATTGCACTGCTAGCCAGCAGATGGTGCTATAGGAGCAGCGTTTGATCAGCAGCAATAGCAATTACAGCTTCAGCACGGCTGCCTGATAGTTATTTTTTCAAGGCATCATGTATTTTTTTTAATTTTTTATCATATATATATATATATATATATATATATATATATATATATATATTACCTACTGGTGGTCGCCAGTAGGTAGTTATAGTTAGGACCTTGTTTCTAATCAAAAAGCGTTTTTTCTTTTGCCAATATCTTTGGCGCTGTTTGACGAATCTTCGAGAAGTTTTCTAAACTAATGGGTCACTCAGGTCAGCTCCTGTTTTGAAGAAGTTTCGGGGTGATTCTTCAATCGGGGGCAGAGGAAAAAAGGGGGTCCCAAAACGCGTTTTCCCCATGTTAATTTCCATAGGACTTTAGACACGGCTACAGCCCAAACTGCTGAACGGAATTGCACCAAATTTGGCAAAAAGGTAGCTCTTGGCTCAGAAAGCAACCATTTTTTTTAAATGGTGTGAATCCGTTCAGAAGTTCCTGAGAAATTCAAAAAATGAAAATATCGATATCTGAGGGCCGAGAAGGGTTCGCGAACCCTCCCGAGCACGAGCTTCATTGTTATTGGCTGCCAACAATCCAAACCAGGAAGTGTTGGCAGCCATCTTGTGACTCGGTAGAACCGAGTCACAAGAAAAAGGGTGAAAAAAGGATAAAAAAAACAACAAAAGGGGGCAGGGTAGAAACACCCTGACCCCTAGGCCTGCTTAGTGGGTCCCACAGGGACCCCAAGGCCCAAAAAAGCATTTTTAAATATTTTCGGCCGAATTCTCGCTGGGTGCGCGAATCCGTCCGAAAAAAAAAACAAAAAACAAAGCGCGGCTCCTGCGCTTCGTTGCTTTTAATCCCCCGGGTGGGCCAGGTCCTGGGGGCAATGTGTCATTGTTATGCGGGGGCCCGTGAGAAGGTGGCGATCCCCGGGGCTTTCTTATTAATGTGCAGGGGGCACACGCCCCCTCGCAGCCCCGGGGCCACCTCCCCGGGGCTTTGTTATTAATGGGTGTGGGGGCACGCGGCCCCCCCAAGCCCCGGGACTGCCACCTGCATGGGGGGCTCCTTCCTCCCCCTTGCTGCCCTAGGGACCGCCACCTCCCTGGGGCTTGAAATTAAATAGGGTGGGGGGGCCTCGCAGGCCCCCCAAGTCCAGGGGACTGCCACCCCCCGGGGCTATTTTATAAAACTGTGTGGGGGGACTCGAGCCCCCCCAACATTGCCCCGGGGACCACCACCTCCCCAGGGCTTCAAAACAGTCGGGAGGGGGGCCGCGCTTCGTTGCTTTTAATCCCCCGGGTGGGCCAGGTCCTGGGGGCAATGTGTCATTGTTATGCGGGGGCCCGCGGGGAGGTGGCAGTGCCCAGGGCTTTCTTATTAATGTGCGGGGGCACACGCCCCCTCGCAGCCCCGGGGACTGCCTCCTCCCCAGAGCTTTGTTGTTAATGGGTGGGGGGCACGTGGCCCCCCAAGTCCCAGGGGGGCTTTCTTATTAAAATGCATGGGGGCTCCTTCCCCATGTTAGCAGCTCCCCTTGTCCAAAAGCAATGCCGGCTCCCGCAGGAGGCGGGGAGCCAGCAGGGACCGTGGGGGCATTGGGGCTCCCCCAACAGTCCCCAATGCTGAGGCCAGGCTCCGGGGGATGGGGTCCCCAGGGCCAATAGTGGCCCAGGAAAGGAGGGCCATGCGGCCCCCCTTCCTAAATAAAAAAATCAAATAATCAAAAACTCTGTAAACTTGCCTCTTGGCACATTGCTGGTGGAGCGATGAGGTCCTCTTGTGTCCTGAGGATCTCAGGATTAAAGTGGACTTCATCCCCCAAGCAGCAGTGCCCCAGGAGGCGCGTTTGCAGTTTGGTGTAAAAAGGGGGCATGGCCTCAGACCACTCTCAGCAATCCAGCTGTGTGGGGCTTACTGGAGGTACCTGGTGGGCTAGTTGGCCCCCATGGACCCTCAGGATTCAAGGGGACTTAATCCTCCAACCCAGAACACACCAGAAGGTACGTTTGGAGAATGGTGGAGAAAGGGGGCGTGGCCTCTGTCCACTTGTCAGCTATCCCACTATCTGGGGCATAGTGGAGGTATCAGGTAGGGTAGTTGGCCCCTAAGGACCCTCAGCAGCGAAGGGGACTTTAATCCCTATCCAAGAGTGCGCCAGAAAGTGCGTTTGCAGAGTGTTGAGGAAAGGGGGCATTGCCTGCTATGAGAACTTAACAATCCTGCTGTGTGGGACTTACTGGAGGTAATAGGAGGGGTAGGTGGCCCCCAAGGTTGACCTTAAGGGCTAACTACCCCTCCTGTTACCTCCAGTAAATTCCACAGTGTGGGATTGCTAAGAGGTCTACAGAGGCCACGCTCACCTTTCTCCACCACTCTGCAAACACGTCTCCTGGCACAGTAATGGTTGGGGGATGAAGTCCAATTTACTCCTGAAGGACTTTGGGGGCCAAGAAGCCCTCCTGGTACCTCCTGTAAGTCCTACACAGCGGTATTCCTGAGCGCTGGTTGGAGGCCCAGCCCTCTTTCTCCACCACTCTGCAAACGCGACTACCAGTTAAAGAAGCATTTGTAATGTAATATGTCTCGCATTTGCAAGAGTTAGAGCTATTGGTGTTGTAAATCTAAAAGTGTTTTATTAATGTTTCTTGGAGTGGAGTGGATGTGGGTTATGTAGGAAGGTGGAATCTGACTATATGGTTGCCCCCACTTTTTTATGGTGTTTTGCTGGTTTATGACTTAGTTGGACTGGGACCCTGCTATTCAGGGCCCCAGTCTATCTCGCTCTCTCTA
>CAWUFW010024659.1:0-56841 GCA_963921515.1 Calotriton arnoldi | reverse complement strand
GACGGCCCCTTCCATGTTTGCGAGGTGGGGTGCCTGCTTGCGACATGCTGGTGGTTGAGGTGTGCTCACTGGCTGTGGACGCAGGGGAACTGGACACTGCTGCTCGACCCTGCGCCCCGGCAGGTGGTGGGGAGGGGAGCTGCTATCCCTGGCCGTGTCCTCACCGCCACCACCAGCTGGCCCATGAGGTCCACGAGTTGACCTATACGGGCGTCCATGGACCTCAGCACCCCCAGCACCTCCCGCGTGTCTGAAGCAGACCTGACCCATTGTTCTTGGGCCTCCTCATAGGCCCCAAGGACTCTGGCCATTTGAGGCAGGGCATGGCTCCCAGGGAGGCTGGCGTTTCCCTGACCCTGCTCCTCCTACCAGTCCTGCTGCCAACGGCCTGCCCACTAGCCACATTGCTCACCACGGTCCTCGCTGTGGCTCCCAGGGTGGATCCAGTCGGCCGGGCCACCACCTGCGCTGGGGCTGGTGCCAGCGAAGACGTGGTGGTGGTGGCGGCGGTGGTGGTCGGTGCGGCGATGGTGGCGGTTGCGGCAGTGGTAGTGGCCGCAATGACCGTGGGTGTGGCCGCAACGACAGTGGCAGCAGGGGGCTGGGACTGTTCAGCAGCCCTGGATGATGGGTTGGTGGGTAGGAGGGGTCCTGGGAGCGGCTGGGCCCTGCCACACCAGATGGGCCTGCTTGGTGGTCCGTGTCCGAAGAGGAGGTGAGATCCTCCACATCCGTGTGTCCTCGTTGGGGGCTTGTGGGCTGGCTGTGCTGGCTGCTGTCTCCATCCCCAGCATCCGGCAGTTCGTCACCTGTGGAGAGAATGAGATTTGTTATTGTGTTGCACCTGGCGAAGTATGTATTTGTCGTCTGACATTGGCAGTTCGTGCAATCTCGTACATGGGTTTCCCGGAGGCGTGTGTGTGGCTGTGGCATTTGTAGTTGTGTGTGCTTGGCAATGGGACTGTGTGCTGTGCACATGTGGCATGGGATGGATTGGCCATGCCAATGGGTGTGTTGCTGTGCCCCTACTCATTGTGACTCTGGTGTATGCGGGCTCCTGGCCCATCCTGGGTCTGGTTTGTACTTTGCTTTTGGGGTACAAATGGAACGCTTAGGAATGCATATGGCAACATGGGGGCCATGCCCCAGATTCGCATTTGGGAGGGAATATGCTTTTGGGGTTCAAATGGAACGCTTAGGAACGCATATGGCAACATGGGGGCCATGCCCCAGATTCGCATTTGGGAGGGAATATGCTTTTGGGGTTCAAATGGAACGCTTAGGAACGCATATGGCAACATGGGGGCCATGCCCCAGATTCGCATTTGGGAGGGAATATGCTTTTGGGGTTCAAATGGAACGCTTAGGAACGCATATGGCAACATGGGGGCCATGCCCCAGATTCGCATTTGGGAGGGAATATGCTTTTGGGGTTCAAATGGAACGCTTAGGAACGCATATGGCAACATGGGGGCCATGCCCCAGATTCGCATTTGGGAGGGAATATGCTTTTGGGGTACATGCTGTGAGCCATGGGTGCTGAACGTGACATGTGTTGTGGCAGCATGACAGTGCATGGTTTGAGGTGTGTGCATGCTTGACATGGCCTGCATATTTGCTGTCTGTTGTGATTACTGGACATGGCATTGGACGCATCGTTATGAGTGAGTGATGGTTGTGTGTGAAAGCCAACGTATTGCAGTTGTCCCATCTCCTTGGTGTGCGTGCTGCCCTGTGCCATGTGCATCACTGCAGTGCTCGTGGGGGGTGGCCCATGTTGTGTGTTGTTGCTCACAGTGTGACGTGCGCTTCATTGACTTCTGGCACATGGTTGGTCATGGGCATGTATCTTAGCGTGACTGCTGTATGTGTGGCAGCTGTGCGGATGACATGCCTTTCATGAGACTGGGGCTGACGGATGGGATGGATGGTATGTTGTATGTGCATGGTGTGTCTGTGTGTTTGATGGGTTCAGTGGTGTTCGTGTGCATTTCTGTTGTTCCGCTCTGTTGCGTCTTGTGTTGTTTGTCTTACATAGGCGTAGTTGTGGGGTGTGTGGTTGACAGGCAGTAGGGGCTACATGGACAGGACTTCAATGGTGTTTCGGTTGTGTGTGATGAGTTGCACAGTGGCTGCCGTGGTGGTACTATTTTCAGTGTGGCTTGTGTATGCAGACGTGGCTCCTTGGGTGTTGCTATGTCTGTGATGGGTCATGTGGGGTGTGAGTCTGTTGTTCATGTCCGTGTGCACATTGTTCACTTGTTCGTGACGGTGGGCGGTGCTGCGTTTTCGTCTGCTACGTGACATGTCCCATGTGTTGGTCGTGTGCCGGTCCTCATGCCTCCAGTAATCCAGCCCTGTCCAGTTTCCCACCTGCAGGTTGTTCGTGCGTGCACTGTACTGGATGCCACATGGCTCTAAGCGGGGGTGCTCCATGTTGCAGGTCTGTGGGGGTGGGGGTGTTGTGGGTCGTGGGGTGGCTGGACACCCACTGACACCGATTGCTGTGGACCGTGATGTCTGCCTTTCAGCTGTCGCTGTGCACTGCGGTGGCTGACACGTGGCTGTGGGGTGTGGGGGATGCTCCTCCTTGCTGTGCTGTGGGACTAGGGGCCTGGTGTGTGTTGTACTTGTGCTGTCCACCGTCCCACCCACTGCACTTTGTGTTCCTGCCACTTACCTGTTACTTGTCGGTTTGTGCAGCTGTGGCGGACACATGGGTGTGGTGGGTGCTCGTTGTGGCGCTTCTGGCATATTTGGGGACCTGTTGGTGGTTACGTGGCTAGCTGAATGTACACATGTCCCCACGCATCTTACAGTTGTTCTGTTTGGGCTGTGTGTGGTGGTGTCTGTTGCATGTGTGTGTCGTGTATTGTGTGCTGGACATGGGGGTGTTTGTCCCTGGGAGCTGTGGCATGGTGGTAGTGCATGTGAGTACATAGCGGTGTGCTGGTATACATTAGTTTGTACTTACCAGCCTCCACTCCCCTGCTAATCCGGCGAGGATCTCGGGATGTATGATGACTCGTACCTTCTCCTCCCACGCTTTGAAGGTCTTGAAGAGCGCGGGATTCCCTCCGCCAGTGACGGCAGCCAGCTCTCTGTTTTTGCCCTCCTTCTTCTTGACCAGGCTCTTGACGTCATTCCACCGTTTGTTAATTTCGACTCTGTTCCTGGGCAGGGTCCCGACTGCATTGACCTGGTCTACGATCCGGTTCCACATTCTGTTTCTGGTGGCTAGTGGTGTGTGTTGGACCATGTTCCCATAGATTTGTGGGTGCACCTTGATGATCTCGCCGACCATGACCGTCAGCTCAATGGGCGTGAACTTGGGCATTCTTTGTGGTGCCATGGTGTTTGTGGTGCTGGTGCGGTGTGTGTTGTGTAATGTGCAGGGGGTTTGTGGTGCCGGTGTTTGGTGGTGGTGGTGGTGGTGGTGGTGGTTGTGATGTGTGCGTTTCTGTGGTGTGCTGCTGTCCTTGCTATGTCACTGTGTCCTCTCCTCTCCTCTCTGGTTTGCAATGTAGCAAGGGGTTGTGGTCTGTGGGAGTGCTGCTTTTGTACTCACCTATGTGGGTGTGTCCTCATGGTCTGTTGTTTTCAGGTGTGTTGTGTCTGGGGTTCTGGCCTTTGTATTTTTTGTTTGTCCGGGGGGTGTTTTCGGGATATGTACTGTGCTTGTGTATTTGTGCGTGCCTTGCTGTGTGGACTTGTTGGCCATGTTGTGTGCTATTGGTTTTGTGTGCGGATGGTTTCTGTGCAGGTACGTGGGCGCCATGGCTTCTGCCGTGTCGATTCTCATCGGCGTTGTTTGCGCTGGCGGGCGGTATATTTGTGGTTTTTCCGCGCTCATGTCGGTGCGATCGTAATTTCACGTGCGGTGTGTCGGCCGTGAGGGCGGGCGGTTTTGTGTTGTCGTGCGTGTTTCCGTCCGTGGCGGGCGGTTTGTCTCCGACTCGGACGTTGGCGGGCGGTATTTTGTGTGCTTTTTCCGCCGATGGCGGTATTCGGTTTGTGTAATCGTAATGGCGTGGTCGGTGTTCAGGCGGTGTGTGCGGGCGGATTTTTGCCGCTTCCATGCCTGGCGGAATTATTTGCGCCGGGTATCGTAATGTGCCCCTAAATATTTAATTATAAGATATTTCCCACAATTAACACTATAAAAGATTAATTAATTAAATATGAATTATGAAAAATATTAATAATGTAATTATAATTACTGCCCACCCTATTCCCCTATAAACCCACAACCCACTCCTAAAAAAATTACACAATTAACATATTTAATTAATCAATAAAAATTACAGCCAATTATTAATGCATTAATAATTAATTAATTACCATAATTAACAATATAAAATAAAATGTAAATAAATACTAATAAATAAAAATTATTATTCAATTAATTATTTTTAAATTAATTCCCAACCTATTCCCCTGTAAACCCACAACCCACTACGGAACTAAAAGCAAAATGTAATTCAAATAAAATTATTATTCAATTAATTATATTTAAATTACTTCCCACCCTATTCTCCTGTAAACCCACAACCCGCTACGGAACTAAAACGCAAAATGTAATTCAAATAAAATAAAAAATCAATTATTTATATTTAAATTACTTCCCACCCTATTGCCCTATAAACCCACAGCCCGCCACGGAACTAAAACGCAGAATGTAAATAAAAGGAAATTAGTGACTTCTAAAAATTTAACACATACATAAAAAATAAATGCAATACTTAAACAAAAAATATAGCACATACATTTAAAATACACACTAAAATACATAACACTAACTAAAACAATGATATTTTTAACAACAATATTTTTGCAAACGATATTAATGACTTCGATATTTTTTACAGCGATATTAACAACTTCGATATTTTTAAAAACGATATTACTTACCTTAGACTCGATATTCTTGTCCACGATATTCTGACTGTCGATATTTTTGACAGATGATATTCTGAATTCGATATTTGTGCTAGTCGATATTTAAAACTCGATATTTAGACTGTTTACCCAGTGCTACCATAGATCTCTGGGGAGGTACATAGTTTTTGTCTAATTCTCCAAATTAACATCAGACATCGGGAGAGTGCAAAAGCCAGCAATTGACTAGAGTCAGATTTAATAATTCTCAAGGCCACCTTGTGTTCTCTGACACCCATATTGCGGCACAAAGGTAATATTCAGGTCTTCCGACTGTTCTGATAGGCCAGGCAGAAAAATATAACATGCTCACGCTTTTCTCTAAGATTCTCACTTGATGGACATCAGCAATTCTCTACCCTGGTGCCACGTGCCCATTTAGAAGTAAAGGAGTGAATGGGCAAAGTCCTGTAGCAGAACTGCAAGAACAGCCACCTGGCTCTTGCAGGCTCTATCTCATCCAGAAATTGCTTACTAAGAAAGGAAGGCATCAGTTAAAGAACAAAGCTTTGTCTGGGAATATATTGATTCATCTTCGTGTTGCCAATAGTTGTACTTTATGAGCATCTTAGAAATTACACTAGCCTTCTCTGGATTTCTCGAAAAACTCTCGCACCCAATCTTTGGTAGGATCACTTTTACATATCTCAGCCAGGGTATGTTACATAACCTGTGAATGTGCAATATCTCTTCTAAAATCTGGCGGTAGGAGCACAATTCAGGGTTGACTCAGATTATTTTCCAATAAAGGTTGGGCCTCAATCCTATCTTCTTGGAAATGGGTCTAAGCCCAAGGTCCAGTCTGAGGGGGAGTAGTCAGGTACTGATAGGCAACCCTGTCAGCTGGTGCATACATTGATTTTTAGCTATTAGTAATGAATTTTCATCCGTGTATCCCCATAATTCTGAGCTATGTAGAGCTGAACCTAGGGCCTCATGATTGTAGATATGGATGGCCGGTGAGATTGGATGAAACTGAGAACCTTGGGACATTTTTACAATTCCTCTGGCTACTTGTTCCAGTTTGAGCCTGTGCTGGATTACGTGGGGTTGCAAGTCTAGCTGTTCTGTAAGTGTAATCCCCAAATAATCAAAAGCGCTCCTGAAGGGTCCCCATTAGTGTAGGATTGTGTCTAGTTGAATGACAAGTGTTCAGAACCATGAGTTTGGTTTTCCCTACATTAACCTTCAAACCCCTCTGCCTACAGAAACATTCAAAATGGTCAAATAGTATACTGCCTTCTCAGCTACGATTTCATCACTTATTTGTTTTATAAATAACCTTCTTGTGCTAAAAAGAAGTCTTTGAAAAATGTCAACAAATATCCACATTTTGTGTGTATAGGTGTGTGTTTGTGTTGATGTGCACACATGTGCTGGACTGCAACACATTTGTGGGATAACATAGAGGAGGTTCACCAACCTGATCTTTGTAAAACGAGAAAAGATCAGTCTACTTAAGGATCCAGTACTAGCAAAACCAAGAGAACTTCACTGGCAACCTGGAACTCAGTAATGGGCATCTTAGTTGCTACAGCTTTTTGGGCTATTCTCTCTATTTTTGTTGCATCATCCTTTCTTATGGGGGAGATTTCATCATTTAACCAATGTTTTGATCGCCCAAAAAAAGAAAATCGTCTCCGATTTTAGCTTAAAGGCTCAATAGAACTCATACACATTCCATGTCAATCAGTGATGGAGTTTACCCTGGCAGTTGGACCATCTGACTGGCCTCCTGGTGGATACCACAGGGTTGTAGTCTCAATGAAGTCATCCTTCATCATCACTATAGCTCCAGGTGTTTACTACAAAAACCTTGGAACTGGGAGGATACACTAATGGAATCAGTTAGACTATGGTGGGGTGACTGTTGTGTGACTGGGGTCGTGGTGGCAATGACTGCATCTGCCCAGCAGATTATGATTAAGCCTGGGCGTAGTTCGCGAAGTAGCGCTATGCGAAGCTACGCAAGTGCAGTTCGCACTACGCGAGCTACGCGTAGCACTACGCGAACTGCGTAGTGCACTGTTCGCAATGATTGCACAGTGCCGGATGCTTGTCCGCACTGTGCAATCATTGAAAACGGCATCTTGCACAGTGCGAGCTGTCTTTTACTGCCGCTCGAGTAGATTTTTACTCGAGCTGCAGCTTTCCAACGCAGACTGGTAGTTTCTCATCGCAAGTGGTTGCGAGCATACGCGACCACTCGCAATGAGAAACCTGACCTCCCCGCGTTGAGAATCTCGCTGGGAGGTTTATTTTCCACGCTCGCGATCGGCAACTTGATGTTGCTGATCGCGAACGAGGAAAAAGTCTCGCCGGGATAGTCATTTTGCTTGCTCGCGGTCGCCAACTTGACGTTGAGGACCACGAGCAAGCAAAAATGACCGCTGCACTACTCTACGCTACGCGTGTTTGCACTGTGCTACGTGCAATTCGCGTTGTGCGAAGTAGCGCAAACTTCGCAAACTACGCGAGCGTAGCGTAGTGCTTTGCCCAGGGTTAATTATGATATGGCCCACCATACATGAAGTTCTGTGTTATGTCTGTGTTTTTTTTTTCTCCCAGGCGAGATTTAATTCAGGGAAAGAAAGAACTATGGGGAGTACCTTTGCATTGCAGGGTATTACATCAGGAGTACTTTACTTCACAGGTAAGGTTATAAGTGTATTTTTTTAACCCATATAAATATATGCACAATAAATATGGTAGACTGCAAGGAAGTTTGAATATATATATACTCAAAGTTTACCCACTGGTTGAACAGAAGAATTAACTTGCTAGCCTATTATAATGTTTATGAAGGGGGAAAAGAAAAAATTACTTGCTACAATATTACTCAATCAAGGTTATTAGGCAGCCTATCTTCCTTCCGATGTAACCAGGGGTAAAGTTGGTTTATGGTTGAGTGGATATATATATATATATATATATATATATATATATATATATATATATATATATATATATATATATATATACATTATCTACTGGCGGTCGCCAGTAGATAGTTATAGTTAGGACCTATTTTCCATAGGAAACCCGCAACATTCTATTTGAAATAACGTTGGCGCCGGTTGACGAATCTTCGTGAAAGTTTCCAACTTGTTGGGGCGCTCCAGTCCGCTCCTATCCTGAAAGTCTCGGGGTGATTCGTAGAGCGGGGGCCGAGAAAAAAGGGGGGTCCCAAAACGTGTTTTCCCCATTCATTTTTCCATAGGAACCTTTAGTCGCAGCTACAGCCCGAACTGCTGAACGGAATTACACCAAATTTGGCAAAGAGGTAGCCCTTGGTTCAGTGTCGTGTCTTTTGCTTAAATGGTGTAAATCCGTTCAGTATATCTGGGCGGAGCCTAACCACACATGTCATTGTGAGAGCTGATTGGCTGTCAGCACTTCATCCTGGAATTGCTGGCAGCCATCTTGAGACCAATATACATGATAGTACCCCATTGAAATGCATTGTAGTGAATCGAAGATTTTGAGGGTTACCAAAAGGAGAACTATAAAGGGTGATAACAGACTTTAGTTACATTAGAATTCATTTGTTGATGGTACCATACTAATTTCAGGAATTGTGGTGTGTTCTAAGGTGATTTTACCCTGTGAAAAACCTTCTGCTGGGATATCATGAATCATGTTTGAGAGAAAACTATTTTCACATGCTTGTCCCATAGAGTTTTGGAAGGTGCTCCAGAAGCTAAAATGAGAGCATATTTTCTGTAAATTCACATTATCTTTCTCAGTCATGTGAGAATGAAGTCTGACATTCTCAGTAAAACATGTACATCCAACAAGGGCAGAGACTGTCAGTTGATTCCTTTGTGTTCTACTGCAGCTTCCCAGAGTGTTCTAAAGAACAACTAGAGTGCTAACAGCCTTACTTATGACAAAAGTATGGCACACCTGAAGCCATCTTAATTGGAATAAACTGGTAACACTTAAAACATTTAATTTAAAAAGGAACAAAATGATGGGGTTCATTTTGTCATATAAATTATGGTTAGTGCTGTAGAAAGAAAAATTAGGACATGTTTCAAGTGTGATCTCAAATATCTTCCTGTTATATTTCAAGAGGAGGAGCCTGCCAGTTGATGCCTTTGTGTTCTACTGCAGCTTCCCAGAGTGTTCTAAAGAACAACTAGAGCGCTAACAGCCTTACTTATGACAAAAGTATGGCACACCTGAAGCCATCTTGATTGGAATAAACCGGTAACACTTAAAACATTTAATTCAAAAAGGAACAAAATGAGGGGGTTCTTTTTGAAATAGAAATTATGGTTAGTGCTGCAGAAAGAAAAATTAGGGCATGTTTTAAGTGAGATCTCAAATCCTCTTCTATTTCATTAGAAAATTCTGACATGCAGACTGAAACAATCACTTTCAATACCAGCAGCAGACTTCCAGTTAACTCCCTGGTGAGCAGTAGCTTTACTACAGTGATCTAATGAGCAACTAGAGTGCTAACATTCTGAATTTATGGCAAATGTGAGACACATCTGAATGCCTTCTTGATGGAATCAAAGTAAAAAACTGAAAGCATTTCCTACTGAGGAGACTGCAGTAAATGAGGAAATTAGGAAACTTCATAACAAAGAAGTCTTCCAAGATGGCCACCAGTGAAAAAAGAGCCCAAATGTAGCACAAATATTACCCAGATGTAGCCCACATATAGCCCAATGACAAAAATGTGCAAAACACTTTTTATTTTTAGTTTTTTTGTAGTTTTATGTAGTGCAGACTGGTCAGGTATTGGAGCGGTGCATCTTAAAACATGACCCCCCTACACTACAAAAACACCACTGCACTACCCTAAACCCTAAAACACTACCCCCAGCATGACCCCCTACACTACACAAGCACCACTGCACTATCCTAAACCCTAAAACACTACCCCCAGCATGACCCCCTACAATACACAAACACCACTGCACTACCCTAAACCCTAAAACAATACCCCCAGCAAGACCCCCTACACTACCCAAACACCACTGCACTAACCTAAATCCTAAAACACTACCCCCAGCACAACCCCCTACACTACCCAAACACCACTGCACTACCCTAAAACATGACCCCTACACTACACAAACACCACTGCACTACCCTAAACCCTAAAACACTACCCCCAGCACGACCCCCTACACTACACAAGCACCACTGCACTACCCTAAACCCTAAAACACTACCCCCAGCACGACCCCCTACACCACACAAACACCACTGCACTACCCTAAACCCTAAAACACTACCCCCAGCACGACCCCCTACACTACCCAAACACCACTGCACTAACCAAAATCCTAAAACACTACCCCAAGCACGACCCCCTACACTACCCAAACACCACTGCACTACGCTAAAACATGACCCCCTACACTACACAAACACTACTGCACTACCCTAAACCCTAAAACACTACCCCCAGCACTACACAAGCACCACTGTACTACCATAAACCCTAAAACACTACCCCCAGCACGACCCCCTACACTGCCCGAACACCACTGCACTGCCCTAATCCCTGAAACACTAGCCCCTGCACGACCCCCTACACTGCCTGAACACCACTGCACTGCCCTAAACCCTGAAACACCACCCCTAGCATGACCCCCTACACTGCCCGAACACCACTGCACTGCACTAAACCCTGAAACACCACCCCCTTCACGACCCCCTACACTGCCCGAACACCACTGCACTGCCCTAAACCCTGAAACACCACCCCCTGCACGACCCCCTACACTGCCCGAACACCACTGCACTGCCCTAAACCCTGAAACACTACCCCCAGCAAGACCCCTACACTGCCCGAACACCACTGCACTGCCCTAAACCCTGAAACATCACCCCCAGCAAGACCCCCTACACTTCCCGAACACCACTGCCCTAAACCCTGAAACACCACCCCCAGCACGACCCCCTACACTGCCCAAACACCACTGCACTGCCCTAAACCCTGAAACACCAGCCCCAGCACGACCCCCTACACTGCCCGAACACCACTGCACTGCCCTAAACCCTGAAACATCAGCCCCAGCACGACCGCCTACACTGCCCGAACACCACTGCACTGCCCTAAACCCTGAAACACCACCCCCTGCACGACCCCCTACACTGCCCGAACACCACTGCACTGCCCTAAACCCTGAAACACCACCCCTCAGCACAACACCCTACACTGCCCGAACACCACTGCACTGCCCTAAACCCTGAAACACCACCCCAGCACAACCCCCTACACTGTCCGAACACCACTGCATTTCCCTAAACCCTGAAACACCACCCCCTGCACGACCCCCTACACTGCCCGAACCCCCCTGCACTGCCCTAAACCCTGAAACACCAGCCTCAGCACGACCCCCTACACTTCCCGAACACCACTGCACTGCCCTGAACCGTGAAACACCAGCCCCAGCACGACCCCCTACACTGCCCAAACACCACTGCACTGCCCTAAACCCTGAAACACCACCCCATGCACGACCCCCTACACTGCCCGAACACCACTGCACTGCTCTAAACCCTGAAACACCACCCCCAGCATGACCCACTACACTGCCCGAACACCACTGCACTGCCCTAAACCCTGAAACACAACCCCCTGCACGACCCCCTACACTGCCCGAACACTACTGCACTGCCCTAAACCCTGAAACACCATCCCCAGCACGACCCCCTACACTGCACGAACACCACTGCACTGCCCTAAACCCTGAAACACTACCCCCAGCAAGACCCCATACACTACCTGAACACCACTGCACTGCCCTAAACCCTGAAACATCACCCCCAGCAAGACCCCCTACACTGCCCGAACACCACTGCCCTAAACCCTGAAACACCACCCCCAGCAAGACCCCCTACACTGCCTGAACACCACTGCACTGCCCTAAAAACTGAAACACCAGCCCCAGCACCACCCCCTATACTGCCCGAACACCACTGCACTTCCCTAAACCCTGAAACACCACCCCCTGAACAACCGCCTACACTGCCCGAACACCACTGTACTGCCCTAAACCCTGAAACACCACCCCCAGCACGACCCCCTACAGTGCCTGAACACCACTGCACTGCCCTAAACCCTGAAACACAACCCCCTGCACAACCCCCTACACTGACCGAACACTACTGCACTGCCCTAAACCCTGAAACACCACCCCCAGCACGACCCCCTACACTGCACGAACACCACTGCACTGCCCTAAACCCTGAAACTCTACCCCCAGCAAGACCCCTACACTGCTCGAACACCACTGCACTGCCCTAAACCCTGAAACACCACCCCCAGCATGACCCCCTACTCTGCCCGAACACCACTGCCCTAAACCCTGAAACACCACCCCCAGCAAGACCCCCTACACTGCCCGAACACCACTGCACTGCCCTACACCCTGAAACACCACCCCCAGCACAACCCCTACACTGCCCGAACACCACTGCTCTGCCCAAAACCCTGAAACACCAGCCCCAGCACAAACCCCTACACTGCCGAACACCACTGCACTGCCCTAAACCCTGAAACACCAGCCCCAGCACGACCCCCTACACTGCCCGAACACCACTGCACTGCCCTAAACCCTGAAACACCCCCCCCAGCATGACCCCCTAAACTGCCCGAACACTACTGCACTGCCCTAAACCCTGAAACACCAGCCCCAGCACGACCCCGTACACTGACCGAAAACCACTGCACTGCCCTAAACCCTGAAACGCCAGCCCCAGCATGACCCCCTACACTGCCCGAACACCACTGCACTGCCCTAAACCCTCAAACACCAGCCCCAGCACGACCCCCTACACTGCCCGAACACCACTGCACTGCCCTAAACCCTGAAACACCACCCCCAGCAAGACCCCCTACACTGCCCAAACACCACTGCACTGCCCTAAACCCTGAAACACCACCCCCAGCAATACCCCCTACACTGCCCGAAAACCACTGCACTAAACCCTGAAACACCACCCCCAGCAAGACCACCTACACTGGCCGAACACCACTGCACTGCCCTAAACCCTGAAACACCACCCCCTGCACGACCCCCTACACTGCCCGAACACCACTGCACTGCCCTAAACCCTGAAACACCACCCCTCAGCACAACACCCTACACTGCCCGAACACCACTGCACTGCCCTAAACCCTGAAACACCACCCCAGCACAACCCCCTACACTGTCCGAACACCACTGCATTGCCCTAAACCCTGAAACACCACCCCCTGCACGACCCCCTACACTGCCGGAACACCACTGCACTGCCCTAAACCCTGAAACACCACCGCCAGCACGACCCCGTAGACTGCCCGAACACCACTGCACTGCCCTAAACCCTGAAACATCGCCCCCAGCAAGACCCCCTACACTGCCCGAACACCACTACACTGCCCTAAACCCTGAAACACCAGCCCCAGCACAACCCCGTACACTGCCCGAAAACCACTGCACTACCATAAACCCTGAAACACCAGCCCCAGCACGACCCCCTACACTGCCCGAACACCACTGTACTGCCCTAAACCCTCAAACACCTGTCCCAGCACGACCCCTACACTGCCCGAACACCACTGCACTGCCCTAAACCCTGAAACACCAGCCCCAGCAAGACCCCCTACACTGCCCGAACACCACTGCACTGCCCTAAACCCTGAAACACCACCCCCAGCAAGACCCCCTACACTGCCCGAACACCACTGCACTAAACCCTGAAACACCACCCCCATCAAGACCACCTACACTGGCCGAACACCACTGCACTGCCCTAAACCCTGAAACACCACCCCCTGCATGAACCCTACACTGCCCGAACACCACTGCACTGCCCTAAACCGTGAAACACCACCCCTGCACGACCCCCTACACTGCCCAAACACCACTGCACTGCCCTAAACCCTGAAACACCACCCCTAAGCACGACACCCTACACTGCCCGAACACCACTGCACTGCCCTAAACCCTGAAACACCACCCCCAGCACAACCCCCTACACTGCCCGAAAACCACTGCAGTGCCCTAAACCCTGAAACACCACCCCCTGCACGACCCCCTACACTGCCAGAACACCACTGCACTGCCCTAAACCCTGAAACACCACCACCAGCACGACCCCCTACACTGCCCGAACACCACTGCACTGCCCTAAACCCTGAAACATCACCCCCAGCAAGACCCCCTACACTGCCTGAACACCACTGTGAAGCATTCCTGGACGAATTGAGGACACAGGGATGCTGGTTCAAAGATGTTTATTGCAAGAGAAAGATCCCATCCATCAGCAAGCCTCCAACGAAGAGTTAGGCACAGCTTCAACTGACTCCTTACATATTCTATCTCAGAACCCCATTGCATCATAGGGTTCTGAACGCAGTACATGACATGTCATAAAATAAGGAATACCACACATCTCCCCCCTTCAACAAAGAAACTAACAGCATAATGTAATAACAGGAACAAAAATATAACCAAAACCAAGCATCATATAAAGTCATTGAGATGTGCTGGACGTTTTGGGAATCTAGATGACCGTCATGGATTCCTTATGCAATTTCCAGCACCGTCAGAACTGTCAGTACAGTGATCATCATTAGATGAACTACCCACAAGTTTTCCTCTGACTGCTACCACTCTGTTTAAGTTCCAAATACAATGGTCTTGAGTTTGAATGGCATTATTAAACATTTTTATGACCTTTATAGGTTTCATGAACTTTGATGATGAACTTCCAAGAAGACCAGGACGCTTTATCATCACCCAATCACCAACTTTTACAATTGTTTTTTTTACAGACTTCTTTTCATCAAAATACTTCTTCCTCAGTATAGCTTTCTCTTCGTCCTTCTTTTGCATCATCAAACCATCACACACACTCTCCTTTCCTTTACTCAACTCATATCTATTGACCCACGGTGGCTCAACTGTAGTATTCGGTACTCTACCCTTGAACAACAAAAAGGGTGTTTTCCCTGTGGTAGCGTGAGGAGAGAGTCTATATTCCTCCACCTTTTTAATCACCTCTTTCTTCCAATCCAATGATTGAGATTTAGCCAAGTGAATGGTTTCCTTAATAACCCTATTGAATCTCTCAATCATGCCATTTGCCTCTGGATGATAAAGAGAACATGTTTTATGCAAAATTCCTTTAGAAATCAGAAAATTTTCCATTTCCTTTGAAATCAACTGCACTCCATTATCTGTTAAAAGCGATTCAGGGAAACCTTCCTCTGCAAAAAGATTTTTCAAACATTGAATTACGTTATTGGAGTCAATATTTGATAAGAAGAAAATTGCAGGCCATCTTGAATACATGTCAATCACAGATAATATGTATGTTTGAGACTCCTTACCGTGAATTGGCCCGACAATATCTAAAGCAATATCTTGCCATGGTTTATTGGGACGCTTTCTTAAAATCATTGGTTGTTCATGCGTACATTTAGATTTATCACTTAACACACATGGAATGCAATCTCTAATTATACGTTCCACCATCTTGTCCATTCCGGGCCACCAATATGACATGCGCAGTCTTTCTTTACATTTTGAAATTCCTGCGTGAGATGAATGCACTAAATCAATGAGTTCCTTCCTAAGACTGCAGGGAGGAATAAGTTTGGTACCTCTAAATAATAGACCTTTGTCCACTGCCAGCTCATTACGCATTATCCAATATGATTTCGTTGACTCAGACCCATCCTTACTACTAATCCACCTCTTTTGCAAAAGAGACATAACTTCACATAAAATGGGATCGCTACCAATCTCCTTACACCATCTTTCCTCAGAAATAATGCTACTATCCACAACACAAACCCACTCCTCATCCTCATCAACTGTATCTTCCTGAAGGGACTCAGAGGAGACCAGTCGGGACAACACATCTGCCACACCATTTTCAATCCCCGGTAAATATTTAAGTGTAAAGCTGTATTCTTGCAAACCAATGATCCACTTGGTAATCCTGCTTGAAATGGCATCCAATCCTTTCTTATCAAAAATTTCAACTAATGGCTTGTGATCTGTATGTACTACAAAATCAACACCCCAAAGAAATTTCTTTAGTTTTTTGATTGCCCAAAACACTGCTAGGGATTCCCTTTCAACAACGGAGTAACGAGTTTCAGGATCTCTCAAGCTTCTGGATAAAAACATTATGGTGTGAATGCCTAAAGGACCACGTTGTTGTAGAACTGCTCCCAACCCCTTTTCACTTGCATCTGTAATGAGAATAGGTCTAATATTGGGATCAAAGCTACTAAGGGATGGTGCTTGATTGAGTTTACCCTTAATGTTAACAAATTCTTCTTCGCAAAGAGAAGACCACTCAAAGTCTATACCTTTTCTCAACAAGTTTCTCATATTCACCGTCGAGGCAGCAAAACCCTTCACAAATTTTGCATAGTACTCAATCATGCCCAAAAATTTCATGAGCTCAGTTTTACTCGAGGGAGGACACATATTGTTTATGGCATTAATCAAATCGGCCTTTGGTTTAACCCCATCACCTGTTATATGGTGACCCAAATAGTTTAAAGATTTAGATCTGAATGTACACTTCTCAGCTTTTATGGTAAGATTGTGATCACATAAACTCTTTAAAACAGATTTTAGCCTAACATCATGTTCAGCTACATCCTTTGCAAAAATTAGGATATCGTCCTGATACACACACACACCTGGAAGATCTTTGAGAATTCCTTCCATAACACGCTGGAACACCGATGAAGCAGATACCAAGCAAAAAGGCATGCGTAAGATGTTTATTGCAAGAGAAAGATCCCATCCATCAGCAAGCCTCCAACGAAGAGTTAGGCACAGCTTCAACTGACTCCTTACATATTCTATCTCAGAACCCCATGGCATCATAGGGTTCTGAACGCAATACATGACATGTCATAAAATAAGGAATACCACACACTGCCCTAAACCCTGAAACACCACCCCCAGCAAGACCCCCTACACTGCCCGAACACCATTGCTCTGCCCTAAACCCTGAAACACTAGCCCCAGCAAGACCCCCTACACTGCCCGAACACCACTGCACTGCCCTAAACCCTGAAACACCACCCCCAGCACGACCCCCTACACTGCCCGAACACCACTGCACTGCCCTAAACCCTGAAACACCAGCCCCAGCACGACCCCCTACACTGCCCGAATACCACTGCCCTAAACCCTGAAACACCACCCCCTGCACGACCCCCTACACTGCCCGAACACCATTGCTCTGCCCTAAACCCTGAAACACTAGCCCCAGCACGACCCTCTACACTGCCCGAACACCACTGCACTGCCCTAAACCCTGAAACACCACCCCCAGCACGACCCCCTACACTGCCCGAACACCACTGCACTGCCCTAAACCCTGAAACACCCGCCCCAGCAAGACCCCCTACACTGCCCGAACACCACTGCACTGCCCTAGCCTCTGAAACACCAGCCCCAGCAAGACCCCCTACACTGTCCGAACACCACTGCACTGCCCTAAACTCTGAAACACCAGCCCCAGCACGACCACCTAAACTGCCCGAACACCACTGCACTGCCCTAAATCCTGAAACACCAGCCCCAGCACGACCCCTACACTGCCCGAACACCACTGTACTGCCCTAAACCCTGAAACACCAGCCCCAGCACGACCCCTACACTGCCCGAACACCACTGTACTGCCCTAAACCCTGAAACACCAGCCCCAGCACGACCCCCTACACTGCCCGAACACCACTGCACTGCCCTAAACCCTGAAACACCACCCCCTGCACGACCCCCTACACTGCACGACCATCACTGAACTGCCCTAAACCCTGAAACACCACCCCTGCACCACCCCCTACACTGCCCGACCACCACTGCACTGCCCTAAACCCTGAAACACCCCCCTGCACCGCCCCCTAGACTGCCCGAACACCACTGCACTGCCCTAAACCCTGAAACACCACCCCCAGCACGACCCCTTTACTGCTTGAACACCACTGCACTGCCCCAAACCCTGAAACACCACCCCTAGCATGACCCCCTACACTGCCCGAATACCACTGCCCTAAACCCTGAAACACCACCCCCTGCACGACCCCCTACACTGCCCGAACACCACTGCACTGCCCTAAACCCTGAAACACCACCCCCTGCACGACCCCCTACACTGCCAGAACACCACTGCACTGCCCTAAACCCTAAAACACCACCCCCAGCACGACCCCCTACACTGCCCGAACACCACTGCACTGCCCTAAACCCTAGAACATTTCCCCCAGCACGACCCCCTACACTACCCGAACACCACTGCACTAACCTAAACCCTAAAATACTCCCCCAGCACGACCCCCTACACTACCCGAACACGACTGCACTGCCCTAAACTTTCAAACACTCCCCCAGCATGACCCCCTACACTACCCGAACACCACTGCACTGTCCTAAACCCTAAAACACTCCCCCAGCACGACCCCCTACACTACCCGAACACCACTGCACTGCCCTAAACCCTAAAACAGTCCCTCCAGCACGACCCCCTACACTACCTAAACACCACTACACTGCCCTAAACCCTAAAACACTACCCCCGCATGACACCCTACACTACCCAAACAACAATGCACTACCCTAATCCCTAAAACACTACCCCCCGCATGACCCCCAACACTACCCAAAGACCACTGCACTACATTAAACCCTAAAACACTACCCCCCGCACGACTCCCTACACTAGCCAAAGACCACTGCACTACCCTAAACCCTAAAACACGACCTCCTACACTACACAAACACCACTGCACTACCCTAAACCCTAAAACACTACACCCTACACTACACAAACACCACTGCACTACCCTAAACCCTAAAAACTACCCCCAGCACGAACCCCTACACTACCCAAACACCACTGCACTACCCTAAACCCTAAAACACTACCCCCAGCAGTACCCCCTACACTACCCAAACACCATTGCACTACCCTAAACCCTAAAACACTACCCCCAGCAGTACCCCCTACACTACCCAAACACCACTGCACTACCCTAAATCACTACCCCCAGCACGACCCCCTACACTACCCAAACACCACTGCACTACCCTAAACCCTAAAACACTACCCCCAGCACGACCCCCTACACTACCCAAACACCACTGCACTACCCTATACCCTAAATCTACCCCCAGCATGACCCCCTACACTACACAAACACCACTGCACTGCCCTAAACCCTAAAACACTACCCCCAGCACGACCCTCTTCACTACCTAAACACAACTGCACAATTTGTTACAGGCGTTGCAACGCAGGCCTGTGGTGCTTACTGGAAGTACCTGGTGGGCTAGTTGGGTCCCAGGGACCCTCAGGATTCAAGGTGACCTAATCCCCCAACTTAAAACGCTCCACGGGGTGCATTTGCACAGTGGTGAAGGGAGGGGCGGGGCCTCAGGTGACATGTGCGCAAACACGCCCTGTGGTGCGTTTAAGTTGGGGAATTAATTCCCTTTGAATCCTGGGGGACCCTGGGGCCAACTAGCCCACCAGGTACCTTCAGTAAGCACAACAGAGTTGCGTTGCAGAGAGGTGAAAAAAGGTGCATGGCCTCGGAACGCCTCTCTGCAACTCAGCTCTGTGGTCCTAACTGTAGGTACCTGGGGGGCTAGTTGGTCCCCAGGGACCCTCAGGATTCAAGGGGACTTAATCTCGCAACTTAAAACGCGCCACGGGGCGCGTTTGCACACATGTCACCTCAGGCCCCCTCCCTTCACCACTGTGCAAACGCGCCCTGTAGCGCGTTTTAAGAGGTAGTTTTAATCCCCCTGCCCTATTATGTACTAGGGACTTGCAGAGGAGGTCATGCTAATCACAGGGGTACCCCAACGCATAGTGTTCCCTAGTGTATGTAGGTGTTTTCACTGTATTCTAAGTGTCTTTTAGCATAGCACTGGCTCTGGTTAGTCAGAGTCAGTTACCACCAGTACCCATCTGAAAAAGTTGTGGGCACAGGATGATTTTGCAACAAGGCCTCTTTCTGCTCCTCTGTTGGTTCTTTCTGCACATCTTTTGCTTCTTTCTGTGCGTTTTTTCTTCTTTCTTCACATGTCCTACCTCTGTAGGCATAGTTAGAAACTAGCATTTAAAAAACCTTTGAAATTCACTTAAAAAATCATAGGTTTCAGGCACGTTATAGTTAGAAATTAGCATTTAAAAAACCTTTGAAATTCACTGAAAAAACCATAGGTTTCAGACACGTTATAGTTAGAAATTAGCATTTAAAAACCTTTGAAATTCACTGAAAAAAACATAGGTTTTAGGGACAGTTATAGTTAGTTGGACATTTCACTCGTACAAAACCATAGAAATTCCCCATTATAGTTAGTTCAGCTAACTATAACTCGCGCCCCGCAATGCACTGCTGATGACGTCACATATTACATCACTCATGACATGGTCAGTGACATCACTGATGACATCACTGATGACATCTCAAATGACATCACTGATGACATCACTGATGACATCATCCAGTGACTGTGTGTTTCTGTAAAGTTTAAATATGTGTGTGTGTAGACCTAAGAATCAGTGAGTGGGTATGTAGTTATTGGTGTTGGAGTGTCTATGGTTTTGCGAATGGCAGTCTGTAATTTAGATTGGGTGTATCAAAGGTTATATTAGGGTGTGAGGAGGTGCATCAGATTATCACGTGGATGATGTCATCAGTTATGTCATCAGTGATGTCACTGACCATGTCATGAGTGATGTAATATGTGACGTCATCAGCAGTGCATTGCGGGGGCGCGAGTTATAGTTGGCTGAACTAACTATAACGGGGGAATTTCACGGGTTTTGTACGAGTGCAATGTCCAACTAACTATAACTGTCCCTAAAACCTATGGTTTTTTCAGTGAATATATATATATATATATAGATTACCTACTGGCGGTCGCCAGTCGGTAGTTATAGTTAGGACCTATTTTCCATAGGAAATTCACAACATTCTATTTCCAATAACTTTGGCGCCGGTTGATGAATCTTCGCGAAATTCTCAAAACTTATGACCCGCTCCGTTCCGCTCCTATCCTGAAAGTCTCGGGGTGATTCGTCTAGTGGGGGCCGAGAAAAAAGGGGGGTCCCAAAACGTGTTTTCCCCATGCAATTTTCCATAGGAACCTTTCATCACAGCTACAGCCCGAACTGCTGAACGGAATTACACCAAATTTGGCAAAAAGGTAGCCCTTGGTTCAGAGTCATGCCTTTTGGTTAAATGGTGTAAATCCGTTCAGTAGTTCCTGAGAAATTTGAGAAAGAAAACACATATATATCTGGGCGGAGCCTAACCACACATGTCATCGTGAGATCTGATTGGCTGTCAGCACTTCATCCTGGAATTGCTGGCAGCCATCTTGGGACCAATATAAATGATAGTACCCCATTGAAATGCATTGTAGTGAATCGAAGATTTTGAGGGTTACCAAAAGGAGAACTATAAAGGGTGATAACAGACTTTAGTTACATTAGAATTCATTTGTTGATGGTACCATACTAATTTCAGGAATTGTGGTGTGTTCTAAGGTGATTTTACCCTGTGAAAAACCTTCTGCTGGGATATCATGAATCATGTTTGAGAGAAAACTATTTTCACATGCTTGTCCCATAGAGTTTTGGAAGGTGCTCCAGAAGCTAAAATGAGAGCATATTTTCTGTAAATTCACATTATCTTTCTCAGTCATGTGAGAATGAAGTCTGACATTCTCAGTAAAACATGTACATCCAACAAGGGCAGAGACTGTCAGTTG
This sequence comes from Calotriton arnoldi, assembly GCA_963921515.1. NCBI lineage: Eukaryota > Metazoa > Chordata > Amphibia > Caudata > Salamandridae > Calotriton > Calotriton arnoldi. The sequence goes on along the minus strand of CAWUFW010024659.1, from coordinate 35,134 downwards.
ATTCCTTTGTGTTCTACTGCAGCTTCCCAGAGTGTTCTAAAGAACAACTAGAGTGCTAACAGCCTTACTTATGACAAAAGTATGGCACACCTGAAGCCATCTTGTTTGGAATAAACTGGTAACACTTAAAACATTTAATTTAAAAAGGAACAAAATGATAGGGTTCATTTTGTCATAGAAATTATGGTTAGTGCTGTAGAAAGAAAAATTAGGACATGTTTCAAGTGTGATCTCAAATATCTTCCTGTTATATTTCAACAGGAGCAGCCTGTCAGTTGATGCCTTTGTGTTCTACTGCAGCTTCCCAGAGTGTTCTAAAGAACAACTAGAGAGCTAACAGTCTTACTTATGACAAAAGTATGGCACACCTGAAGCCATCTTGATTGGAATAAACTGGTAACACATAAAACATTTAATTTAAAAAGGAACAAAATGAGGGGGTTCATTTTGCCATAGAAATTATGGTTAGTGCTGTAGAAAGAAAAATTAGGACATGTTTTAAGTGAGATCTCAAATATCTTCCTGTTATATTTCAACAGGAGCAGCCTGTCAGTTGATGCCTTTGTGTTCTACTGCAGCTTCCCAGAGTGTTCTAAAGAACAACTAGAGTGCTAACAGCCTTACTTATGACAAAAGTATGGCACACCTGAAGCCATCTTGATTCGAATAAACTGGTAACACTTAAAACATTTAATTTAAAAAGGAACAAAATGATGGGGTTCATTTTGTCATAGAAATTATGGTTAGTGCTGTAGAAAGGAAAATTAGGACATGTTTCAAGTGTGATCTCAAATATCTTCCTGTTATATTTCAACAGGAGCAGCCTGTCAGTTGATGCCTTTGTGTTCTACTGCAGCTTCCCAGAGTGTTCTAAAGAACAACTAGAGCGCTAACAGTCTTACTTATGACAAAATTATGGCACACCTGAAGCCATCTTGATTGGAATAAGCTGGTAACTCTTAAAACATTTAATTTAAAAAGGAACAAAATGAGGGGGTTCATTTTGTCATAGAAATTATGGTTAGTGCTGTAGAAAGAAAAATTAGGACATGTTTTAAGTGAGATCTCAAATATCTTCCTGTTATATTTCAACAGGAGCAGCCTGTCAGTTGATGCCTTTGTGTTCTACTGCAGCTTCCCAGAGTGTTCTAAAGAACAACTAGAGCGCTAACAGTCTTACTTATGACAAAAGTATGGCACACCTGAAGCCATCTTGATTGGAATAAACTGGTAACACTTAAAACATTTAATTTAAAAAGGAACAAAATGAGGGGGTTCATTTTGCCATAGAAATTATGGTTAGTGCTGCAGAAAGAAAATTTAGGGCATGTTTTAAGTGAGATCTCAAATCCTCTTCTATTTCATTAGAAAATTCTGACATGCAGACTGAAACAATCACTTTCAATACCAGCAGTAGACTTCCAGTTAACTCCCTGGTGAGCAGTAGCTTTACTACAGTGATCTAATGAACAACTAGAGTGCTAACATTCTGAATTTATGGCAAATGTGTGACACATCTGAATGCCTTCTTGATGGAATCAAAGTAAAAAACTGAAAGCATTTCCTACTGAGGAGACTGCAGTAAATGACGAAATTAGGAAACTTCATAACAAATAAGTCTCCCAAGATGGCCACCAGAGAAAAAAGAGCCCAAATGTAGCACAAATATCACCCAGATGTAGCCCACATATAGCCCAATGACAGAAGTGTGCAAAACACTTTTTATGTTTAGTTTTTCTGCAGTTTTATATAGTGCAAACTGGTCAGGTATTGGAGCGTTGCATCTTACTTGGACCCCTTATTGCGTATTTTGCACAAAGTACATGAGATTGATCTTGCGAAACATTGAACTTTACGATTCTGTTAACCTGAAGTTGCTCTGAACCGGGCTTTGTAACACCCGTTTTTACCTACTGGTTTTAATTAATTCTCACTGTATTGTATTAGGAAAGAGGATTTACTGTTTTTATGTACACTTTTATGATCTATGTTTCTAAATCAGATCAAATAAAGTTTAATGAATTCTATGGCAGGACGGAGGCGAGGATTATGAATATCTTTCCTCACTTTATTTGCATAGCAGTTCAAAGAAAACGTAACACAAAAATCATTAAACAAAAGACTACACAACCCATGAACCATTAGGGGGGTAGTCTCCAAGGCAACTATAGTCCAATCATATCACAGTCCATCGTATATAATATCGTGACGTCCCTTCCACTTCCTCTTTCTTCACTCCTTGTCAGTTAAGTGCATTCCTTACATTCTTGGCTTAATCTGATGTTGTTGCTGTTTGTATAGCGGTTTCTTGTGCACGTTATTAGCATTATTGCCTTGGTATTGTTTCATATTCCCTGCGCAGCAGGCTCTTGCCCGAGCGCGTTTTCTCCCTCGCAGTTTCTCCCGCTGTGTGCTCTGCGCGCGGTGAGATCCTGTCAGGCGCGTCTGGTCCGAGCGAGGCAGCTCCGTCGAGCGCTCCCGCTGGTCTTTACGCGCGTTTGGGAATCCGGTCACTCCTTTAGTGTCCGCTTGATTCCCGACCAACCCTCGCCTAATTTTGACACCGCTACGCAGTGATTTCCCCACACGGCCACGTTAGTGACCAGCACCACCTGGTGGTGGTAATTGGTATTGCGCCTCAGTCTATTCTTATAACAGCTTTGGGGAAAGCCCAGCTGTTGGAGCACCGGCGAGGGGGCTGTCTTAAGGATTTTAAGGGCATTTGTTCTGTGCTCACACCCTCTGCTATCATGTCTTCTCCAGAAGACCATTTTTACTCCTCCTACCAGGAAGTGGAGGAGGAATGGCCCCCAACTTCTCCCTCCAGCAGTGGACCAAGCCCTCTCTCTGGCTATTTCTAGGGCGCTGGCTCCTCTTAGGGATCAGGTTGATAAGCTGGCGAAAAGCATCCCTGGGGTGTTCAGTGACCCAGATCTGGTGGTGGCGGGTCCAAGTAGCTCCCAGATGGGGAATAAAGGGCCGTTAAGCATAACGCGGGGCACTTGGAAGGATTTGATAAACTTACGGAGACCTTCCTCAAGAGTGCGCGAACGCTAAAACCTGCACCCTGCCGGGAGGAGGAGGAGCCCGGAGAAAATTGCGACACTGTCACCACTATTGTAGACCCCGACGGCGGGTTTCCCTTAGAGGGAGAGGTTGTATCAGAGGACGATTTCTCCTCCGATGAGGATAAGGACTCGGGCGTACCTGGCGTCCAGAGTCCCACTCCTCTCAGTCCCCGGTTGGGGACGGGGTCCACTCGGACATGTTCGAGCCTACCCAGATTTACCATCCTAGGTCGGCAGAGTGGACACCTGATGCCAAAGTGGCAGAGTATGTGGTGGGGAAAATCCATCAACCCCTTGAAAGGGAAGTCAGGAATAGGATGAGGGAGATTGCCCCAGGCCCTCACTGAAGGGGAAGGTGGCACACATGCCTGAAATTGATGAGAAACTATGTACCTTTTTCTCCAAGTATATGAGGGATCCCGAGAAAGGAATTGATAGGTCTTGGACGTGGTAGGGCCCTTGACCCAAATTATTCAATTGACGGAGCGTTCCAAAGAGTCAGGATCCCATTTGTCCACAGATATTATGGCTGGTTGGGCGCACTACCCTAAACCCTAAAACACTACCCCTCCACTACCCAAACACCACTGCACTACCCTAAACCCTAAAACACTACCCCCAGCATGACACCCTACACTACCCAAACATAACTGCACTACCCTAAACCCTAAAACACTACCACCAGCACGACTCCCTACACTACCCAAACACCACTGCACTACCCTAAACCCTAAAACACTACCCCCAGCACGACTCCCTACACTACCCAAACACCACTGCACTATACTAAACCCTAAATATACCCCCAGCATGACCTCCCATACTACACAAACACCACTGCCCTACCCTAAACCCTAAAACACTACCCCCAGCACGACCCCCTACACTACCCAAACACCACTGCACTACCCTAAACCCTAAAACACTAACCCCAGCATGACCCCCTACACTACCCAAACACCACTGCACTACCCTATACCCTAAAACACGACCCCTACACTACACAAACACGACTGCACTACCCTAAACCCTAAAACACTACCCACAGCATGACCCCTTCACTACACACACACCACTGCACTGCCCTAAACCCTAAAACACTACCCCAGCACTACCCCCTACACTACCCAAACACCACTGCACTAACATAAACCCTAAAACACTACCCCAGCACAACCCCCTACACTACACAAACACCACTGCACTACCCTAAACCCTAAAACACTACCCCCAGCATGACTCCCTACACAACCCAAACACCACTGCACTACCCTAAACTCTAAATCTACCCCCAGCACGACCCCCTACACTACCCAAACACCACTGCACTACCCTAAACCATAAAACACTACCCCCAGCATGACCCCCTACACTACACAAACACCACTGCACTACCCTAAACCCTAAAACACTACCACCAGCATGACCCCCTACACTACTCAAACACCACTGCACTACCCTAAACCCTAAAACACTAACCCAGCACGACCCCTTACACTACCCATATACCACTGCACTACCCTAAACCCTAAAACACCCTCCCCCAGCATGACCCCCTACACTACTGCACTATCCTAAAACACTACCCCCAGCACGACCCCCTACACTACCCAAACTCCACTGCACTACCCTAAACCCTAAAACACTACCCCCAGCACGACCCTCTACACCACCCAAACACCACTGCACTACCCTAAACCCTAGAAAAGAAACCCCATGCCCAATCCCCCTTACCTCTCACTCCTCGTGGTTCCTCTCTCCTCGTGGTTCCTGCTTCACGTCGTCTCTTTGGGGCGGTGCACGTCGTTGTGAGGCAACGGAACAGCCTCTGTTTCCTTACAACGACATGGATCGTCTACATGTTTTTTAGAACGCATGGTCATTTACCATACATACCTTTACAACAAAATTCGTTGTAGAGGCATCCGTGGTAAATGACCATGAGTTCTAAAAAAAATGCGTAGTAATGACTTCGTGATGTACAACGCATGCGTGGTAATGCATGCGTTGTAATGGTATCGCAAAGTAAAAAAGTCGTTGTAACGGCTGTTTACCGATCGAAGCTGACCCTGTTCTTCAGTGAGACGTTTATTTGATTAATTAGGAGGAAGGAATGTGGTTTTTTTACCGAAAAGTGCATTCCCGGCTGCTGTATTGTGAAAGTGTCCGCGTGGCCTGGTTTCACTTCCGGTGAGAGAGTGGAAGAGTCTGTTTGGATCTAAAGGAGTTCTGTTGTTGGACGGGGCCGGCGCGACATGTCATCAGAAAACATAGCTAATGGAAAGCGTCCTCCCTGAAGTGTGGAGCAGTGCCATGAGAGGTCAACGAGTGTATATATATATATATTCACTGAAAAAACCATAGGTTTCAGGGGCGTTATAGTTAGTTGGACATTTCACTCGTACAAAACCATAGAAATTCCCCGTTATAGTTAGTTCAGCTAACTATAACTCACGCGCCCGCAATGCACTGCTGATGACGTCACATATTACATCACTCATGACATGGTCAGTGACATCACTCATGACATCACTGATGACATCTCAAATGACATCACTGATGACATCATCCTTGCGATAGAGTGGCAGACCTCCTCTCACCCTAATATAACCTTTGATACACACACTCAAAAATACAAACTAACATTTTCAAAACAATGGACATACCAATACCAGTTACAACACACCTATTCAGTAATTCCAAAATCTACACACACATCCACTCATTCACCAACAGTCCCTATACAGTCACTCATACATGTATTCACTCATCATATGTACTCATACACCTATACATCCTTTTATACACCGCCACTCATCCATAGAGTTACTCACACATATAGTCACACATGCAAACAAAGTATCAAACATCCATTTACTTGCATATACAGTTATACACACACTACCACACATACTTCTACAGAAACATACACATACTTACTCTCTTAAACAATCACTTATAGAAACACCTACTTATTTGTACAGGAACTCTTCCAATCTCTCACTCTCACATATACTCACTTATATACACCAATACTCACATATACTAGTTTAAAACATATGTAGTTACTCATAAAGACACTATTGAGACAGTCATTCACTCACTAACACACCCATACACATACTCATCCACCTATACAGTCCTGCACACATGCTGTCTTCAACACATACAAACAGTGAGTCACTCATTCATGCATCTATGCACTAAGTAATACCCCCACCGAACCATACAGACACTCAGACACTCATACTGATACTCAAAAACCAACTAATAACCCATATAGACACTCATGTAGCTACTCACCAACCCATGCAGCCTACTTATACACAAAGTGAGAGACTGATACAGATATTTTCATATTTACACATTACTCACTAACCCATGGATTCACTAAGATACACTTAGTCAGTTATACAATCAATTTTACAAAAAAGATCATCCATTTAGACACTTATATACCCATTTATTCTTCCATCGACCTTGAGATCTACATATATAAAACATATTTAATTTTCAGAAAAACACACATTCACTGGATGATGTCATCAGTGATGTCATTTGAGATGTCATCAGTGATGTCATGAGTGATGTCACTGACCATGTCATGAGTGATGTAATATGTGACGTCATCAGCAGTGCATTATGGGCGTCGCGAGTTATAGTTAGCTGAACTAACTATAACGGGGAAATTTCTATGGTTTTGTACGAGTGAAATGTCCAACTAACTATAACGCCCCTGAAACCTATGGTTTTTTCAGTGAATATATATATATATATTTCCAAAGACAGTTATACTTCCGGGACTCCGTAAAGATAACAGTGACACTCCAAAGGATAGCACAATTACACTTTATTGTGCCCACAACAACGCGTTTCGGCGATGCCTTTTTCAAGTTTGATGACCTGTGCCCAACTTCCCATAGAAATACAGGTCAAGGTGCATGGAAACAAAGGACAAACTATGCGTTTCATTAATCGCATTATCGATTGCATTGAAATTCATGAAATTACATAAAATGTCTTGTAAATACATTACATTATCGTCAGTTCATTATCAGCGACAAAATATATATACACAAGTGCGCAGGAAAATTATATAATAATAAAGGTGCAATCAAAAATTGTCTAAATCTCAATCATTAAAGCACTTCCACCAACGAACCGCCATTCGTGGAGCCATTGCAATATCAGTCAGTTAGCTTAGTAACTCCTAAATCACGGAGGATGTCTTACTAACGCACAGTACCAATTAACAAGGCAGCTCATAGTGATTCATAGAAATCAGCAGCAATACTGCTAGCACCATTAAAACATGTATTCATGAAAAATCATCCGATCACATTTATATAATCATGCATAGAATTACGACACGAAAATATGCAAATTAATAATGCGGTCACATTGCTTCAAATTCCATGGAAGTCACAGGTAATGTACCCTAATACCTGGTTGATCTTGAAAGTTAACATTATCATATCCATAACATTATCATTGATGCCAATCATGGGTAATGAACCCTGAACCTCAATACCATCTGTAGATGATACCCACCCTAAACAATAAAGGTTAAAATTATTACTAAACATTTCCAGATAACAACCATCATGACTTCATTATGTATAGAACTAATGGCACATCGGCTTTTGCTTAATAGTTGCACCTCTCTGTCATAATGGGAATAAGGGAACAGGTATATCAGTGAAAGTGGTCGAAAAGTGTAGTGAAGAAAAGTGTGGTAAGTGATCTCTATGAGAGAAAAAAGGTGCACAGAAGAGGAGGGGATTCTTACGCAATATATCAGGAAAGGCGTCTATAACAAATGGGACCTCGTCTTCATTAACTCAGTACCCTAACTGTCAGAGAAGGACCACCAGCAAGTGTGTCCTATTATAGTCATCCTCACAGTATATCGTTACGTCTAAATTCCCAGTTTCCCTCACTCATTAAAATTAGGTGAATTTGTTTAAAAAAATAACAATTGCATTGTGTTTCATATCGTACACTGACTTCCAGGAAGAGATATGCACAGGGTCTCTATCTGCACCCTATATGTGTGGCCAGCTCTTCTCCCGAATTCAAGCCATTCGGTGTCTTTGTATTCAGTTCGATGATATGTCTGGATTCGGATATTCTTAAGATTTTTTCACAATCCCCTCCCCTGGGATGCAGCAGTATCCTATCTAGCCCCCAAAATGTGAGTAGGTTACTATCACTTTGGTGCTGCTCCTCAAAGTGCCTGGCAACTGGATAATTACAATCTCTGTTTGTTAGCGCCCGCATATGTTGTAAAATCCGGGTTTTGAGAAGTAATTTAGTGCTCCCCACGTACCGAAGACCGCAGGGGCATTCAAGAACGTACACTACATAATCACTAGTGCAAGTTATCAATTTCTTAATCTTTTTGATTTTCTTGGTTTTTTTGGGGGCTGCCACTATCCACCCTGTAGCTGTCTCGACTCGGGCTATGTCTGCACGCCTTACAAGAATTACATTTTTTGAAACCTTCAACGCCACCTAGCCAGGTGGTCACATTGGTTGAATTGTTATAACTGTGGACTAACTGGTCCTTCAATGACTTAGATTTCCTGTAAGTTATTGACGGAGCTTTACCAACACAAGAACCTATGACTGGATCTGTGACTAGTAAATTCCAATGTCGTTTCATGGCATACCTCAAAGTATTAGATTTAATGTTGTAGGTGGTAATTAATCTTGGAGCTGGGATATCATGCTTCTGCTTCTTCTTATTCACAAATAATGCTTCACTCCAGGGAACCTCTGCCACCTTGGAGATGGCAGTTGAAATAACTTTGTCATTGTAGCCGCGCATGCGGAACCTATTTCTCATTATGTTCTGTTCCTTTTGATAGCTCTGTTCTGTGCTACAATTTCTCCGGGCCCGGAGAAACTCCCCATACGGGATACTATTTCATAAGGGGATAGGGTGATTACTTCTAGCATGTAGCAGGGTATTCCCTGCAGTCTCTTTCCGAAAGAGACTCGTAACCATCTGTCCCTCCTCAATTCTGATTGCCACATCCAAAAATTCACAGTATGTAGGGCTGATGGAATGGGTGAATTTGAGATTTAAGTCATTTCTGCCCAATTCTGCAATAAACTCCCGTGCCAGGTCCACCGGCCCATCCCATATCAGGAACAGGTCATCGATGTACCTGATCCAGATAGGGACATGCTCGGTGAACCTGCCATTGGATTCCACCCATACCACCTGTTCCTCCCACCAGCCCAGAAAAAGATTCGCGAGGCTGGGGGCAAAACAGGTGCCCATCTCAGTTCCAGACCGTTGCCGGTATAGTGTTTTTTCAAAGATAAAGATGTTTTCTTCTAAACAGTACAGCATCATAGTTTTCAACATTTGTGTATGCTCCCATAATGCTATGTGTCATTCCCGGAAGAAATACATACAAGCATCCACCCCCTGTTGCTGATTTATGGAAGTATACAATGAGCATACGTCTAAAGCTATCATTTGATAGCCATCCTCCCATTGGATGTCATGAATCCGACGTAAAAAGTCACTGCTGTCCTTACAATAAGATCCCAGTCTTACAACAAAAGGTGCCAAAAATAAATCAAGAAAAATGGAAGTACTCTCCAATAGCCCACCATTTGAAGAAACAATAGGTCTTCCTGGTGGTCTAGTGGAATGCTTGTGCACCTTGGGTAATAGGTAAAAGCATGGTAGTCGTGGATTTTGTTTTCAAGAACATGTATTCTTCTTTATCCAAAATCCCATCTATCCACCAACCCATCAGTAAATCATGGTACCTTTTAATTGAAGATCTATAAGCGGCCCACCCAATTTCCTCATAGCAATTGGTGTCCCCTAGTTGTCTTCGGGCTTCTTGATTGTACTGTTCGACATCCATTACTACAACATTACCACCCTTATCCGATGGTTTTATAATGATTGTTTGATCAGCTGATAAGTTAATAAGGGCGGTCCTCTGTGGTATATATATATATATTATCTACTGGCGGTCGCCAGTAGATAGTTATAGTTAGGACCTATTTTCCATAGGAAATCCGTGACATTCTATTTGAAATAACGTTGGCGCCGGTTGACGAATCTTCGCGAAAGTTTCCAACTTGTTGGGGCGCTCCGGTCCGCTCCTATCCTGAAAGTCTCGGGTGATACGTCAAGCGGGGGCCGAGAAAAAGGGGGTCCCAAAACGCGTTTTCCCCATTCATTTTTCCATAGGAACCTTTAGTCGCAGCTACAGCCCGAACTGCTGAACGGAATTACACCAAATTTGGCAAAGAGGTAGCCCTTGGTTCAGTGTCGTGCCTTTTGCTTAAATGGTGTAAATCCGTTCAGTAGTTTCTGAGAAAATCACAAGTAAAGTCACATATATATCTATGGCCGAGTAGGGTCCGCGTACCCTGAGCGCACCCTGCGCGCACCGTCCCGATCACGAGCTGCATGCTAATTGGCTGTCAAGTCATTTTGTCCCTCGGTAAAACTGAGGCACAGAGACAAGTGCGCAAAACGCAAAAAGGGGGTAGGGTAGAAACACCCTGACCCCCTAGGTCTGCTCAGGGGGTCCCACAAGGACCCCCTGGGCAGAAAAAAGCATTTTTTTTTTTTTTAAATCGGCGGGATGCGCTTAGGGTGCCCTCCCGCAGCCCCGGGGACTGCCACCCCCGGGGCTTCTTTTTATTTTTTTAAAAATTACCTGTGTGGGGGCTCGAACCCCCACACGCCCGGGACCGCCACCTCCCGGGGCACTAAAAATTTCAATATGGGGGTCCGTTACGGACCCCAGAGCCCCGGGGACCACCACCTCCCCGGGGCTGTGCAATTCAAGGGAGCCCTTGATGGCCCTGGGGACCGCCACCCCCCAGGGCCGGCTCCTGCAGTGTCCCGGAGTGCCTACCCCCGGGACACTGTAGTTTGCTATGGCAGGACGGGAGCCTCGCGGCTCCCGTCCTGTCATAGCAAACTGCTTTGGATATTGGAAGAGAGAGCAGGAAACCTGCTCTCTCTTCCAATATCCAAAGCAGATTGCTTTTCCACACAGGGAGCTGCATGTTAGCAGCTCCCCATGTGGAAAAGCAATGCCGGCTCCCGCAGGAGGCGGGGAGCCGGCATGGTCCGTGAGGGAGTTGGGGTCCCCCCACGGTCCCCAAAGGATAGGGCCAGCCCCGGGGGATGGGGTCCCCAGGGCAAGTAGTGGCCCGGGAGGGGGGCCACGCGGCCCCCCTCCCCAAAAATAATTGTAAAAAATTAAAAATAAAGGCCTGCCCCGGGGGATGGGGTCCCCGGGGCAAAAGGAGGCCTGAGGAGGGGGGCCACGCAGCCTCCCTCCTTAAAAATTGATTTAAAAGTGTGGCCATGCCCCGGGGGATGGGGTCCCCGGGGCCGGATTCGGCCACGGGAGGGGGGCCACGCGGCCCCCTTCCCGTTTCATTAAAAAAAAAAAAAAAAAAAGGGATAAGGCCCCTGGGGGATGGGGTCCCCAGGGCCCAAAAATAGGAAAAAGGAAGGGGGGCCACACAGCCCCCCTTCGGGGAAAAAAAACAAAACGATTGGCCCGCAGGCCCCGCCCCCTTCCTTTACCACTCTGCAAACGCGCCCCCTGGCGCGTTTGAAGATAGGGAACGAATTCCCCTTAAATACTGGGGGTCCCTGGGGGCCAACTAGCCCACCAGGAACCTCCAGTATGCGCCAGGGGGCTGCGTTGCAGAGAGGTGTACCGAGGCCACGCCCCTTTTTACACCTCTCTGCAACGCAGCTCTGTGGCGCTGTTTGGAGGTACATGGTGGGCTACTTGGACTCGAGGGACCCTCAGGATTCAAGGGGACTTAATTCCCCAACTTAAAACACGCCACGGGGCGCGTTTGCACAGTGGTGATCGGAGGGGGCGGGGCTTCAGGTGACATGTGTGCAAACAGGCCCCGTGGCGTGTTTTAAGATGGGGAATTAAATCCTCGTAAATCCTGAGGGTCCCTGGGGGCCAACTAGCCCACCAGGTACCTCCAGTAGGCGCCACGGAGCTGCGTTGCAGAGTGTTGTAAAAAGGGGCGTGGCCTCTGAACACCTCTCTGCAACGCAGCTCTCTGGCGCATACTGGAGGTACCTGGTGGGCTAGTTGGCCCCTAGGGACCCTCAGGATTGAGGAGGAATTAATTCTCCAACTTAAAACGCGCCACACGGCGTGTTTGCAGACATGTATCCTCAGGCCCCACCCCCTTTATTCACCATTGTGCAAATATTCCTCTAAAATCAGCCGAACTACGAATTCCGATTTACTCACCTGTTATCAGGAGAGACCTCAGTGCTGCATCTTTGCGCCCAGTACCGATCCTGAAAAGTAATTCTAACCGTACTTACCAGTAACTTGAATTTCCTTCCATAGGCTAACATTGACTGGTTTCCCTTGGTAATTCTTCTAAGTGTGGAGTTTTGGAACTTTATAATATTCCTCTAAAATCAGCCGAACTACGAATTCCGATTTACTCACCTGTTATCAGGAGAGAACCCAGTGCTGCATCTTTTAGCCCAGCACTGACCCTGAAAAGTAATTCTAACCGTACTTACCAGTAACTTGAATTTCCTTCCATAGGCTAACATTGACTGGTTTCACTTGGAAATTCTTCTAAGTGTGCAGTTTTGGAACTTTATAATATTCCTCTAAAATCAGCCGAACTACGAATTCCGATTTACTCACCTGTTATCAGGAGAGAACCCAGTGCTGCATCTTTTAGCCAGCACTGACCCTGAAAAGTAATTCTAACCGTACTTACCAGTAACTTGTATTTCCTTCCATAGGAATCCATTGTCTGGTTTTCAGCAGAAAAGTTTGTGTCGATTTTCACAAACTACAAATATTCCTTAAAAATCGCCTGTATGACTTAAACGCATTCTTTCAACTGTTTACAGGAGATGCACCAGTGCTGGATCCAGGATCCACCACTGAGTAAGAAAAAGTAACGATAACACTACTTACCTGCTAAGTGAATTTCCTCCCATAGGATAACATTGGTGATTCTATGTGAAAAAGTTTCCGTCAACTTTTAAAATACAATAATATTCCTTAAAAATCAGTACTGTAACCAAAACGCTTTTACTCAACTGTTTACAGGAGATGTCCCAGGACTGAATCTAGGATCCAGTCCTGTGGTTAGAAAAGTAATCCATAAAGTAACTAATTGCATTTAACTAGAAATTCACATTGAGCTCAATGTTGCATTGTGTTTGAAATTGTGTTGCCCATTGCAACAACTGTAACTACTGTACTTAAATGTCTATTGCCTATTTGCAAAGTATTTAAACTAAAGTAATTCATTCTGAGAAAGTATATTTTGTAATGTAATGTATAATGTAATTACAATGTAATTTAAAAAATAAAATATCTAAAAATAAATAGTTTAAAAAAATGTAGTAAATCAGTATCAAAAAAATAAATATAACAATTAATACAATTAAAAATTGTCATTTACAAAACCTTTGAAATTCACTGAAAAAAACCATAGGTTTCAGGCACGTTATAGTTAGAAATTAGCATTTAAAAAACCTTACAAATTCACTGGAAAAACATAGGTTTCAGGCACGTTATAGATAGAAATTAGCATTTAAAAACCTTTGAAATTCACTAAAAAAACATAGGTTTTAGGGACAGTTATAGTTAGTTGGACATTGCACTCGTACAAAACCCGTGAAATTCCCCCGATATAGTTAGTTCAGCTAACTATAACTCGCGCCCCCGCAATGCACTGCTGATGACGTCACATATTACATCACTTATGACATGGTCAGTGACATCACTGATGACATCACTGATGACATCTCAAATAACATCACTGATGACATCATCTAGTGACTGTGTTTCTGTAAAGTTTAAATATTTTTAATATATATAGGGAAAGGCGAATTGAAGAATGAGTGGGTGTATAAGTGTCTGTATGGATGATTTAGTAGGTGCGTGACTAACTGTATAAGTGAGTGATTAAACGTATCTTACTGAATGCATGGGTTAGTGACTAAACTGGGTGAATGTCTGTATCCGTCTGTCTGTTGCTGTGTAAGTGGCTGCATGGGTTTGTGAATAGCTACATGAGTGTCTATATGAGTTATTGATTGGTTGTCTGAGTATCTGTATGGGTGCCTGAGTGTTTGTGTGGGTGGGGTGTGTGCGACTCTGTACATAGATGTGTGAGTGGGTGATTCACTGGGTGCATGATTTGAAGAGTGCGTCTGTGATGGACTGCTTGGGTGGGTGAGTGTGTGTATGGGTGTGTTAGTGAGTGAATGTATATCTCAGTGGTACATGTGCGAGTAACTACATATGTAAAAGGCAGTATATATGTGTGTTAGAGTATTTAAAAGGCGATAAGTGAGAGTGTGTGATTGTGAGAGTGGCTGTATGGATGCATGTGTGCTTGTATCAGTTATTGTATAAGAGCGTAAGAATGTGCTAGTATTTGTATGAGTAAGTGAGCTGGTGTGTGTATAACTCTATAGGTGAGTAAATGGGTGTGTGATAAATTTTTTGCATGACTGACTAGGTGTGTGAGTACCTCTATGGATGAGTGGCGGTGTGTGAGTGTTTATATAGGTGTATGAGTGCATAGGATAGTCCTGTACTCAGTGACTGTAAGTATGAGTGACTGGACGGGTGAGTGAGTAGATGTGTGTGTGTGTAGACCTAAGAATCAGTGAGTGGGTATATAGTTATTGGTATTGGAGTGTGTATGGTTTTGCGAATGGCAGTCTGTAATTTAGAGTGGGTGTATCAAAAGTTATATTAGGGTGTGAGAAGATGCATGAAATTATCACATGGATGATGTCATCAGTGATGTCATTTGAGATGTCATCAGTGATGTCATCAGTGATGTCACTGACCATGTCATGAGTGATGTAATATGTGACGTCATCAGCAGTGCATTGCGGGATGCGAGTTATAGTTAGCTGAACTAACTATAACGGGGAATTTCACGGGTTTTGTACGAGTGCAATGTCCAACTAACTATAACTGTCCCTAAAACCTATGGTTTTTTCAGTGAATTTCAAAGGTTTTTTAAATGCTAATTTCTAACTATAACGTGCCTGAAACCTATGGTTTTTTCAGTGAATTTGTAAGGTTTTTTAAATGCTAATTTCTAACTATAACGTGCCTGAAACCTTTGTTTTTTTTCATGAATATATATATGCACTCGTTTTTCAGGAGGATTGTGGCGAGGAGAGGAATATATATATATATATATATATATATATATATATATATACACACACACTAAAAAAACAAAGGTGAGGGCCTGAGTTATAGATAACTTAGGGCTCAAGTTATACTTACTTGAGATAACTCTAAATGTAACTACTGAATTTCTATGGTTTTGTGTGTGTAAAATCTGAACTTAACTATAATGTCCCTGGAACCTTTGATTTTTTGTGAACTTCTAAGGTTTTTTAATTCTATTTCCTAACTATAATGTCCCTGTAACCTTTGTTTTTCAGTGAATATATCTATATATATTATTTTTTATCACTGAAAAAAATATAGGTTTCAGGAAGTTATAGTTAGAAATTAGCATTTAAAAAACCTTAGAAATTCACTGAAAAACCACAGGTTTCAAGGACGTTAAAGTTAGTTGGACATTTCACTCGTACAAAACCAGAGAAATTCGGCCGTTATAGTCAGTTGAGCTAACTATAACTCGCGCCCCCACAATGCACTGCTGATGACGTCACATATTACATCACTCATTACATGGTCAGTGACATCACTGATGACAGCACTGATGACATCATCCATGTGATAATCTGATGCACCTCCTCACTCCCTAATATAACCTTTGATACACCCACTGTAAAATATGTTTTCTTCAGTGAATTTCTATGGTTTTTTAAATGATAATTTCTAACTATAACGTCCCTGAAACCTATGGTTTTTCCAGTGAATTTCTTTGTTTTTTTAAATGCTAATTTATAACTATAACACCCCTGAAACCTATGTTTTTTTCAGTGAATTTCAAAGGTTTTTAAATGCTAATTTCTAACTATAATGTCCAAAAAATGCTTTTTCTAAATTTTGTAAACTTTTATAAAAATATTGTGATGTTTTATCCTTTCTAAAATATGCATTTACATTTATTTTTTTATTTTTAAAGTGGCTTCGCGTACCGATCGTGTACCAGTCATGGTGGGTGCGCGAATCCAAGAATTTTGCCGCCATATTGGTTAAGTCGTGTACGATACTCGTACGGTATCCGAAGGGTGTGCAGTTCTCATTTTTCTTTTTTTAATAATTTTAAATATATGATATATACTATAAATGTATTAAATCAGTCATATATGGTTTATTCTATGAGTTCTAAAGTAATATTTACTTAAATAATATTGATGTTAAACATCTTATAATAAAGTTACAGGAGCCGCGACGGTCCCGCGCACGTACCTATTTCCGAAGGTCGCGCCAGGTGCGTGAATCCATCGTAAGTTATTTTGTTTTAAAAGTAGATTTATTATATATATTATACCAAGAGATTAATATACACAATTGTAAATATCATATATTTGTAACTGGAATAAAGATATATTATTGTTAAATATATTTTTAGGGGAATTGCGTCGGGTGCGTGCCGGTTGTGCGTCGGATGCGCGAATCCCATGTGACTTCAAAAGAACGCATTTAATTGATTAAGAAGCTCTTAATTCTAGAACTTGCAGGACCCCACCCACATTTTTCATTCTTTCAACAACATCTACAGAGACACAGCTCTTGTGTTTTCTCTCTTCTTTTCTGTATTTTTTTGGTGTTTTTTTGACATCAACAGAAAATGGCTTCTTCTAATCCTACACAACAGCTTCCTCCAGAAGAAGAAGAAGAGTTGGAAGAACCAGTAAAACAAAGGTACGAGAGTATCGTATGGGCCTTTTTCTCCATTCCTGCTGGTGAGAAGAAAGTGAACGCACGTAAGGTGACGTGCACAATCTGCGACAAGGTCCTCTCACGTGGGTCAGACAAGAAATACTCGTGTGGGACATCTTCGATGCTTAAACACCTGTAAATGATGCATCTACAGTGTCTTGCAAGAGAACAACATCGTCGAGACCTTCAAAAACAGGCAAATCAAGATGACCAAGTTGCAGGGCCAAGCACGTCATCAGGTTCTTGCACTACTGCAAGACCCCATATTGTACCTGAATTCGCTGGACTGGAGCAGCGTTGTATAAAATGTAAAAAAGTTCTTTGCTATGGAGAGCAACCAGTGGATTTTTGTATTTTTTATTTTTGCAATGACTTCCTAATTGCAAAATGTTTCAAAAGATTTCTCCGTTCATTCTGTTAATGTTTTCACTTTAAAAAAACACCCAAAAATTACAAAAAAGAGTTGGAAAAAAACAAATAAATTATAAAAGAAAAAATGGTTCTTATAGAACAACCTATTTCATTAAAAATAGACAAATTTGTATGTGTTGTATGAATTTGTGCAAGTGAAATATATAGAGAAGTGCATGTGTGATTGCATGCGTTCATGTGTAGTGTCTGGGTGATTGCAGAAGTGCATGTGTACTACCTGAGTGATTGCATGGGAAGTGCCTGGGTGATTGGAAGAGTGCATGGGTACTGGTTGCATGAGTGCAGGGGTAGTGCCTGCGTGATTAGAGGAGTGCATAGATAGTGCCTGAGTGAGTGACAAATTTGTATGTGTTGTATGAATTTGCGCAAGTGAAATATATGGAGAAGTGCATGTGTGATTGCATGAGTTCATGTGTAGTGTCTGGGTGATTGGAGAAGTGCATGTGTACTACCTGAGTGATTGCATGAGTGCATGGGAAGTGCCTGGGTGATTGGAGAAGTGCATGGGTAATGCCTGGGTGATTGCATGAGTGCAGGGGTACTGCCTGGTTGATTGGAGGAGTCCATGGGTACTGCCTGAGTGATTGAAGGAGTGCATGAGTAATGCCTGGGTGATTACATGTGTGCAGGCGTAATGTCTGGGTGATTGGAGGAGTGTATGGGTACTGCTGAGTGATTGAAGGAGTACATGAGTAATGTCTGGGTGATTGCATGAGTGCAGGGGTAGTGCCTGGGTGATTGGAAGAGTGCATGGGTGGTGCCTGGATGATTGAAGACTGCATGGGTACTGCTTGGGTGATTGCATGAGTACAGAAGAAGTGCCTGAGTGCATGTATGAGTGCATGGGTAGTGCCTGAGTGAATGCATGAGTGCATGAGTAGTGTTTCAGTGATTGGAGGAGTGCATGGCTAGTGCCTGGGTTATTGCATGAGTGCAGGGGTAGTGCCTGGGTGATTGCATGAGTGCATAGGTAGTGCCTGTGTGATTTTATAAGAGTATGGGTACTGGCTGGGTGATTGGATGAATGCATCGCTAATGCCTGTGTGATTTCATGAGTGCAGGGGCAGTGCCTGGGTGATTGGAGGACTGCATAGGTAGGGCCTGGGTGATTTTATAAGTGTATGGGTACTGGCTGGGTGATTGGAGGAGTGCATGGGTAATGCCTGGGTGATTGCATGAGTGCAGGGGTAGTGCCTGGGTGATTTTATAAGTGCATGGGCACTGGCTAGGTGATTGGAGGTGTGCATGGATAGTGCCTGGGTGATTGGAGGACTGCAAGGGTAGTGCCTGGGTTATTGCATGACTGCATAGGTAGTGCCTGGGTAATTGCATGAGTACAAGGATAGTGCTTGGGTGATTGGAGGAGTACAAGGGTAGTGCATAGGTGATTATATAAGTGCATGGGTAGTGGCTGGGTGATTGAAGGAGTGCATGGGTAGTGCCTGACTGACTGCATGAATGCAAGAGTAGTGTTTTGGTGATTTGAGGGGTGCATGGTGTAGGAGAGTAGGAGAGTAGGATCTGCTTCACATGGGTACCCCCACTTTTTGCTGATGCTTCACTGTTTTTTGACTTTAGTCTGGCTGGGGCCCTGCTAATCAGAACCCCAGCCTAGCTGCTTCCTCTCTAAAATGGTTTCCATGTACCTTAGGTGCATCTTTGATTGGAATCTGGAGTGCCCTTATAAGTCCCTAGTATATGGTATACTATGTACCCAGGGCATAGGTACCTCAGAGGCCTGCCAGGGGCTGAAGCATGTATTATGCCACCCCTGGAAGGCCAGCCAAAATGACACCACATGTATGCTACTGCAGCCTGGGTAAGGTGGTGCATGCACCCCTTACTGTGATATAGGCTACCTATATCACTGCCATTGCACACACATATAAACCTATAAGTCACTCCTATGGCAGGCCTTTACAATCCTGAAGGCAGAGTGCTTGGTTTTTATGTGAGAGGGTGCCCCTGCATGAGCAGGGCCCCTCTGCAGCATTCAGAGTCAATCCTCTGATGCTGTTTGTGGTGCAGCCTGACCATATACTCTTAAGTACATTATATCCACGCAGTAAATGCTAACTTTGGGATGGCTGCACAGAAACATGTCGTGTTTGGTGTCAAACATCTTGGAATACTACCCCCCACCAATTCTGGCAGTGGGGGTAGCATTCCACCCTTCTAGAGGGAGAGACATGTACAAACTGGGCTACCCGGTAACTTCTTTCCAGAGCCCTGGCATCACAAAATGGATGCCGCTGCCACAGACACGGGTCTGGCCTCCTGCTGCTGACTGAAACTCCGGCAGGGGAGGCCTAGACAATAGGTTTCCTGTCACAGGGAGGTGTAACCACCTCCCCAGACAGGATAGTGTGTATTGGGGCTGGGCGGGAGCACCCTCTGGTGCTTTGAAGTCCTGCACTGGGGGCACATTTGGTGTCCCTGTGCATATGCCAGTTCAAACTGGTTGCAGGGGCTACCTGCCCCTGCTCTGGTGCGAAACTGGACAAAGGGAATGGGTGTAACCACCCCTCTTCCCTGAACCTCCCATAGGTGGGTCCCCAGAGTATGTCCAACCCCCTAACTTAGTATAAGTATGGGACCCCAGTCCTTAGGACTTTAGATTACCCTGGACGAAACTCTGATGCCGAATCCTGGACCTTCGACGCTCTACTTCAAGATTAGAGGACTGAAGAATCTCCCTTGGGGTCAAGGAGTGACTCCCCTGCTTGGCAGGCACCTAAGAAGCAATTGTCCGATCTGCATCACTGAAGCTCCCGCCGGACGCCGAAGTCTTTGCATCACCAGAGGTTGATTTTTAGACTTTCCCGAGGCTGCCCTGAGTCCCCAGCAAAGCTGAGGCCCGTAGCTGTCGTGGATAACGTGGGACCGTGACCCCTGGACACAGAGTACTTTTGTAAGTGCATCCTCTTCCTGGTATCCCACGAAGTTGTGCTTTGGGCTCCAAGTAGCCCTTGCCTCCAGCACCGACTGCACCGAAGTTCACTGGCCTCCACTCCACGAGTGTCCTGCAATCCAGCTCCAAGTGCGTCCACTTGAGGCACCTTTGCGGTCGCTAGTCCATTGGCTAGGGGGCCCTCCCGAAGGCAACTCATCTTCTGCTTGGACTTTCCTGGTTGCTCCAGAAATGCCCTGACTTACCCTTGCTGGGTGAGTCCCCCAGACCTTGCTGGTCTGCAACATCGTCCTTTCTTTGTTTCTACAAGACTTGCCGTTGCCAAGGCTTGTTGGGTCCAATCCGGTCGCCGACACTGCAGCAATCGACAAACGTCATGGGACAGCTCGAATCCAGCATTCAAAACAAGCAAATAGTTTTCACCCGGCGAGCCAAAAGGACTCAATCCCCTTTGGGGAATTTGGGGAATTTTTGCGAATCCGCCGCAACTGTACCAGCATGCAAGACTTCAGGACCCACGGCGAAGCACTGAAAAAACGCCTGTTGGCACGAGGGTACCCACGACGTCTGGTTACCACTTTGTTTAAAAGGGCACAATACTACAATCGAGAGGCCCTTTTACAGGGTAACAGACGTACTCCAAAAGACCAAATAGTATGTGTGGTTAACCACTCGCAGCTCAATTACAAGATTAGAAACATAATCACAAAAAACTGGAAAATCCTTAATGCACATGATGATGAGAATCTGACATTATCGTTGGTAGCATACAGGAGAAATAAAAATCTCCGAGATATGTTAGTGCACACGAGAGAAATGGTACATGATACGATGCAACAAACTACCCTCACCGGGTTGCCCCCGATCTTGGGGAACCACAAATGTGGTTCATGCCATGCTTGCAGTACAGCGATGGTCACCACAGTCGTTTCATACAAAGGACGTAACATCAACCTCAGAGACCTCAGCAATTGCAGAAGTAGCAACGTGGTGTATATTATTTTATGCCCATGTGAGCTTGCATACATAGGGGAGACAGGTCGGGAGTTCCGGACCCGATATAGTGAACATAAATCGGCTATCCGGACAAGAAAATTGACAGCACCGATGGTAACTCACTGTATAGAAATGAACCATGGAGAACTGGACTTGCGGTGGTGCATCTTAGAAAAAGTAAAAACAAAGATGGGCCTCCCAATGGAAATAAGTCGGAAAAGAAGGGAAACCTTCTGGATCTTTACATTTAACTGTGTAAAAGAAGGACTTAACGAGGAACTTACCTGGAATATATGAGTAGCCATATGCATTATCTGCAATATATCAGAATGTGTGATACTATGGGTGCCCCACTAACCTCTACAATCTGAATTGAGAACCGAACATGTCCAGACTAGATAGTATAAACATAAGAAAAGGCATCTATATGAACAACACTATATATGCAGACTACTGTCATATGAGATCATCATATTGGGTACAAGCCTGCCATCATATAAGACTGTGCAATCAGGTCTGGGTGCTCATATTTCGGTTCAACCCGAAATATCTGCGTATCTGACAAACTTCCTTGGCGCAGTAACATGCCTTCGCACCCATGCACATCTGACTTCCCCGTGATTGTCGAATCTGACAGCCAGGGACAATGTCTTATATACTGACGGGTTCTTTCGGTAAAAGACCGGATTTGCTCATTCCACACACAAATTACTAAGGTTGGTGGGATCTGCGCACTCACTTCAGTAACAGTGGCGCAGGATCAACTGCACCAATACCACACAATGCATACCATCTGCACACACCAACATGGCGCATGTTGCTGTGTAGACTCCGATAGTCCTTCATTTACTGGAATCGCGGTATAGATCACGTGATCCATATACGCACGTCATCGCATACATGTACGCCTTTCCTTCTTGTTCTAAAAGACCGCGAAACTGACTTCCATCTCGCGGGCTACTGGCTGGACTCGGACACGCCGACATAAACAGACGGAGGAAACGAGGTAAGCAAGTTAAAACGATGTTGGAGCTTATGTTTTAACTTTATCGAGAAAGAAGGAGCGAGCAAAAATGATAGGAGAGCATGTGACCTGTGTATAGGGAATATAGTAGCAATGATAACACTCAATACAGGAAGCCGATTCACCTTGATAAGTAGGCAGAAATATAGGGTAATCACACTACAGTAAATTAGCGGCAGCATGACTTACTGGCTGGGAAGAATTGTAGCGAGAGGATAACCATCATAACTTAGGGATACAGGCAGAAATATAGCGCTAGTAGATGCAGTACAATAACCGGTCCTCAGATGTTGCCCATTATGAAATCCTTATGGTCCGGCTACATACTTATGTAAAAAATTATTTTTTGGACACTTTTGGTTCATTATAACGGATGTCAAAATAAAACTTCTCAGAGATGTCCGTCCGTTGTAGCGAGAGGATTACTGTCACAATCCTAAGATAGAGGTATAAACATAGCGCTAGCAGACGCAGTGCAATAAACGGCTGCTACCTGTTGCCCAGCATGAAACCCCTTGGTCCGGTCACCTATTCATGCATAAAAAATTATTTTTCTGATAACCCCCGGTCCTTTATAACGGACACTAGTATATATCTTTTCAGAGATGCCCGTCCTGACATATGCCGTTTTATTTCACAGTAAATATATTGAAAATAGATTTGCAGAAAGCTGACCCAAATGTGGGGCGACGGTGCCACATACGAGCGAAGTTATGTACCCTCACCTATAAAAACAAAGGAAATATCTTTACATATACTTCAAACCCAGACAGTTGTAAGTATATGATAGTTAACTCACTGATTAGAGACTATCACATGTCATGTCTCAAATAACAGCAATGGTTGTTTTTACACAGATCCCTATTCAAACAGACTACTCAAAATGACGGTCCTTGATATACAGGATCAGCAATAAGATGTCATTGTGAATCTGCACAGACATAGGGTAAGACCTACCGATATAACAATATGTATCCTAGACCAATATAGCCTATAAGACCACTAGTATCTTACCACTGTATTTATTTCACATACAGAACAAATAGTACTGTTGGCAGAGACCGGAAAAAGAAGGGCCCAGCCCAGAGTTGACCAAAAACAAGTGGGATACCTCTTCATTTAGACTCGCATTGTGAAACACCTGTGAGTCATTTCTCTACTTATACAACGATAGGTTGGATGTGACACACTTAGTAGAAACACTGGGTTCATGGGGGTAAACTACATCACCATGTTAAGATATTCGATAATGCGAACTCTTCACAAGTAGGAACACCAGCACCTTGCATGTTTATTTTTTGCTTTTGGAACACCCCAAAGTAAGTATGGAGTGTTTCAAAATGATTGCACAACGGGATCACAGCAGGTTTTCAATGCATGCAAACCTTTACGGGAGAGGGCTTTTGCATGATACCCCATAATTCCATCATATGGCTGTTTTGTTTAGGTACTAAGCACTATATATTAAATAATTTTCTGGGTTATAGAATCTAAATGGTTTTACAAAAAGACAGCAGAAACATAAGTTGCATTATTTGTTTGTTAGGTCCCCTCCGGCTTGGATGCTTGTGTGATTCTGTGCCCCATTTGGACAAGGTCCTGATGAAGGTGGTCTACGAGTTGTATTAAAGCCACCGAAATGCGCGTCGACCTCGTGTGTCCAGACCTTTATTTTGTTTAGTTACCATCTTTTGTGAAAACTTTTGACATCTGTTTGTTTTCCCTGTTTTCCAGATGAGTACATATGTTTTACATGACTGTGAACGAATGGGTTGAGTGTACGCTTGAGATATATATTGAGTGTGTTGTTTGGGGACTATGTCATGTTTAAATGTTTGTATAAAGTGAAAAATGTATTTAAAAAAATTGTTATTATTGACAACTAATGTAAAAAAAAAAAAAAAAGATTTTTTTGAATTCAGACAAAACTGCTTTTTAATTGAAAACTAAGAAACTACTAAGAAAAATAAATTCTCTCAAAGTAAATTCATGTGTGTTGGTAGCACTATGTTTGGTTCCATACCCAGTAAGGATTAAATCCATGTAGTAGAAATACAGGTCATAGGGGAGTCTCTTGTTTTGAATACTATTTGCTTGTCCCCTCCTTACTCCCAGACCTTACTTACTGACAGGGGGTCCCTTGTTCCTACAAGCTGTTCACAGTTCTTTAACTGTGGGATTGTTCTAATTTTAGAAACTAGTCTTTCTTGTTGTACCTGAACAAAATTTTCAGCAGTGTGTCCCGGCTGCATGATACCATATGGGTTGTCTGTTTGAGTAATCCTGTTTTCCATTCTTTGTATCGTACGCCCACCAACTCCTTGTTATTTGTAGTGACAGTCACATCCAACATAAGTTTATATGGAGAATCTTAAGACATTCGGATTCTCAGATGAGGAATTTTCAACTCTCATAGGACAAGCAATCTCCGGGGCAGACCCTCCTACTAACTACAGTAATGATAACTCTGAATGGAACAACTTACTAAATTTACGAAAAAAATTGAAAAGAATGGAGTCTCATGCATACTATATGTTAGAGTATTTAAGATCAGGGGTGATTCCATCTGGCCTAAGGATCTGCAATGTCCTGGCCCTTTTTGTTGAAGTACGTAGGTTCCTGGAGCGGTGGTCCCACATTGCGAACCACTGCTCCAGGGACTGGATGATCCTGATAATAGAGACAGCAAAAGAAATCATGGCAGTCCTAAGTCAAGAAATTCAGGACCTAGAGGATAAATTAAAAACTGCGACAGCACTTGACGAAGCGAAAGCGAGACTTGAGAAAGTAAGTGCTGACATGAAGGAATTTGAAGAATATCTAATTAACAGAAAGACTGAAAAGCTTAAAAAGATGTCAAGTGGTACACCCAAGAGAAGGCTTACCCGTATCTAGAGAAATCATACTACCAAGATTGGAATCAGGGTGCCACGTATCAAAATCATGGCAGAAATAATAGAAGAACTGTGATAAACTTTTCGGATACTTATTCTTCTGATTCTGAGACAGACAACTATTATGAAGGCAATGACATGCATTATCCAAATAGATCCAACAGAGGCAGGCAGACATATCAGCAACCCTACCGAGGCCAGCCCACTTTTTTACCACGGGGTCAATATCGCGGGCGGAACAAACGGTGGGGACAGGACAGAGAGAACCAACCAGCACCAGTAACCCCACAACATCCGCAACCATATTTAA
The DNA here is from genome assembly GCA_963921515.1 of Calotriton arnoldi. NCBI lineage: Eukaryota > Metazoa > Chordata > Amphibia > Caudata > Salamandridae > Calotriton > Calotriton arnoldi. The sequence continues at coordinate 9,607 of CAWUFW010024659.1, read as the reverse complement.
AGACCCAAAACCAACAGTACTGGAGGTCGTAGAGGGGTCATCTGGGTCACCGAGAAACACGGATGACACCATACCTATATTTAATCTCTCATACGTGAACCTCACACAAGAAGAAATCTCATTACTAGGGAGAGGGTTATCATTCGTCCCTAGCACCAGCCCCAACCTATTCCAACTACACCAAGACCTTTTTTCCTTCTTTAGGAAGGTTCGCCTTAAAAAATTCTTCATGCACAGACCACCTGATCATCAGGTAGCAAACCTCTCCCAATGCAAACCACCCTCCACGTTTACTCCCACCCTTGATATGGTGGGACCAGAGGTAGATATATTTGAAAGGACTGTGCTGAAAGAAATAGAACGCATGACCAAACATCCTCAACATCATCAACACAATTTATCTATAACAGACCATCAAGCACGGACCAACATCAGAAATAACAACACCATCATTATCAAACCTTGTGACAAAGGTGGCGGGATTGTAGTAATGAACAAGACCGACTACAATAAGAAAATCTTAGCCATGTTGTCGGTCCAGGAGCATTATAAAAAATCCCACCCTAGAGAACTGGGTAGATTGAGCTCACGTATTCGAGAACTTACTGACAGAGCATTAGAAGAAGACATCATCTGCCAACAGGAATACGAATTCCTGAATAAATCCTGTCCGACAGTCCCAGCACTGTATGGGGTTCCTAAAACCCACAAAAGCACTGTAGATCCCCCATTGCGCCCTATCATTTCAACGATTGGTTCCAGCACGGAGTCACTCTCCAAGTATGTAGATACCTTCCTGTGTCCTCTAACAAAAACTATGACTCATTCATCCGCGATACTGGCGACATCATTGAGAAGATCGAAGGTATGCCATTTCACCATCACACAAACATCCTAGTAACGCTTGACATTGAGGCGTTGTACACCAACATTCCTCAATGTCAGGCGTTACAGTCTGTGGCCACCCTTTTGAACAGAACTCCAGGTGATAGACCAGATGAGTTTATACTACAATGCCTTGAGATAGTTCTGTTAAACAACTTTTTTGATTTCAACGGTCAGATATACCAACAGATCAAGGGCACCAGTATGGGTGCTTCTTGTGCACCCAGTATCACGAATATTTACATGGGTGAGTGGGAAATTCGTAATATCTTCAATGAGGCTGCCCCCTTTTTTGAGAATGTGCACACCTGGAGGCGCTTCATCGATGATATTTTTTTTATATGGGCAGGAGAGACTGACACGCTATTAGAATTCATTGCCTGGCTTAACGCCAGTGACAGTAATTTAAAATTCACGGCCCATTATAGCTGTACACAGGTAGAGTTTCTTGATATTGTTATCCGAGGATCAAATGATGGACTACAAGTAAGTTTCTTTAGGAAAACAACTGCGAAAAATACTATCCTACAACATCAAAGTTTTCACCCAGCGAGCCAAAAGGACTCAATCCCTTTGGGGAATTTTTGCGAATCCGCCGCAACTGTACCAGCATGCAAGACTTCAGGACCCACGGCGAAGAACTGAAAAAACGCCTGTTGGCACGAGGGTACCCACGACGTCTGGTTACCACTTCGTTTAAAAGGGCACAATACTACAATCAAGAGGCCCTTTTACAGGGTAACAGACGTACTCCAAAAGACCAAATAGTATGTGTGGTTAACCACTCGCAGCTCAATTACAAGATTAGAAACATAATCACAAAAAACTGGAAAATCCTTAATGCACATGATGATGAGAATCTGACATTACCGTTGGTAGCATACAGGAGAAATAAAAATCTCCGAGATATGTTAGTGCACACGAGAGAAATGGTACATGATACGATGCAACAAACTACCCTCACCGGGTTGCCCCCGATCTTGGGGAACCACAAATGTGGTTCATGCCATGCTTGCAGTACAGCGATGGTCACCACAGTCGTTTCATACAAAGGACGTAACATCAACCTCAGAGACCTCAGCAATTGCAGAAGTAGCAACGTGGTGTATATTATTTTATGCCCATGTGAGCTTGCATACATAGGGGAGACAGGTCGGGAGTTCCAGACCCGATATAGTGAACATAAATCGGCTATCCGGACAAGAAAATTGACAGCACAGATGGTAACTCACTGTATAGAAATGAACCATGGAGAACTGGACTTGCGGTGGTGCATCTTAGAAAAAGTAAAAACAAAGATGGGCCTCCCAATGGAAATAAGTCGGAAAAGAAGGGAAACCTTCTGGATCTTTACATTTAACTGTGTAAAAGAAGGACTTAACGAGGAACTTACCTGGAATATATGAGTAGCCATATGCATTATCTGCAATATATCAGAATGTGTGATACTATGGGTGCCCCACTAACCTCTACAATCTGAATTAAGAACCAAACATGTCCAGACTAGATAGTATAAACATAAGAAAAGGCATCTATATGAACAACACTATATATGCAGACTACTGTCATATGAGATCATCATATTGGGTACAAGCCTGCCATCATATAAGACTGTGCAATCAGGTCTGGGTGTTCATATTTCGGTTCAACCCAAAATATCTGCGTATCTGACAAACTTCCTTGGCGCAGTAACATGCCTTCGCACCCATGCACATCTGACTTCCCCGTGATTGTCGAATCTGACAGCCAGGGACAATGTCTTATATACTGACGGGTTCTTTCGGTAAAAGACCGGATTTGCTCATTCCACACACAAATTACTAAGGTTGGTGAGATCTGCGCACTCACTTCAGTAACAGTGGCGCAGGATCAACTGCACCAACACCACACAATGCATACCATCTGCACACACCAACATGGCGCATGTTGCTGTGTAGACCCCGATAGTCCTTCATTTACTGGAATCGCGGTATAGATCACGTGATCCATATACGCACATCATCGCGTACATGTACGCCTTTCCTTCTTGTTCTAAATGACCGCGAAACTGACTTCCATCTCGCGGGCTACTGGCTGGACTCGGACACGCCGACATAAACAGACGGAGGAAACGAGGTAAGCAAGTTAAAACGATGTTGGAGCTTATGTTTTAACTTTATCGAGAAAGAAGGAGCGAGCAAAAATGATAGGAGAGCATGTGACCTGTGTATAGGGAATATAGTAGCAATGATAACACTCAATACAGGAAGCCGATTCACCTTGATAAGTAGGCAGAAATATAGGGTAATTACACTACAGTAAATTAGCGGCAGCATGACTTACTGGCTGGGAAGTATTGTAGCGAGAGGATAACCATCATAACTTAGGGATACAGGCAGAAATATAGCGCTAGTAGATGCAGTACAATAACCGGTCCTCAGATGTTGCCCATTATGAAATCCTTATGGTCCGGCTACATACTTATGTAAAAAATTCTTTTTTGGACACTTTTGGTTCATTATAACGGATGTCAAAATAAATCTTCTCAGAGATGTCCATCCGTTGTAGCGAGAGGATTACTGTCACAATCCTAAGATAGAGGTATAAACATAGTGCTAGCAGACGCAGTGCAATAAACGGCTGCTACCTGTTGCCGAGCATGAAACCCCTTGGTCCGGTCACCTATTCATGCATAAAAAAAAAAAATTCTGAAAACCCCCGGTCCTTTATAACGGACACTAGTATATATCTTTTCAGAGATGCCCGTCCTGACATATGCCGTTTTATTTCACAGTAAATATATTGAAAATAGATTTACAGAAAGCTGACCCAAATGTGGGGCGACGGTGCCACATACGAGTGAAGTTATGTACCCTCACCTATAAAAACAAAGGGAAATATCTTTACATATACTTCAAACCCAGACAGTTGTAAGTATATGATAGTTAACTCACTGATTAGAGACTATCACATGTCATGTCTCAAATAACAGCAATGGTTGTTTTTTACACAGATCCCTATTCAAACAGACTACTCAAAATGACGGTCCTTGATATACAGGATCAGCAATAAGATGTCATTGTGAATCTGCACAGACATAGGGTAAGACCTACCGATATAACAATATGTATCCTAGACCAATATAGCCTATAAGACCACTAGTATCTTCACACTGTATTTATTTCACATACAGAACAAATAGTACTGTTGGCAGAGACCGGAAAAAGAAGGGCCCAGCCCAGAGTTGACCACAAACAAGTGGGATACCTCTTCATTTAGACTCGCATTGTGAAACACACGTGAGTCATTTCTCTACTTATACAACGATAGGTTGGATGTGACACACTTAGTAGAAACACTGGGTTCATGGGGGTAAACTACATCACCATGTTAAGATATTCGATAATGCGAACTCTTCACAAGTAGGAACACCAGCACCTTGCATGTTTATTTTTGCTTTTGGAACACCCCAAAGTAAGTATGGAGTGTTTCAAAATGATTGCACAACGGGATCACAACAGGTTTTCATTGCATGCATACCTTTACGGGAGAGGGCTTTTGCATGATACCCCATAATTCCATCATATGGCTGTTTTGTTTAGGTACTATATATTAAATAATTTTCTGGGTTATAGAATCTAAATGGTTTTACAAAAAGACAACAGAAACATAAGTTGCATTATTTGTTTGTTAGGTCCCCTCCGGCTTGGATGCTTGTGTGATTCTGTGCCCCATTTGGACAAGGTCCTGATGAAGGTGGTCTATGAGTTGTATTACAGCCACCGAAACGCGCATCGACCTCGTGTGTCCAGACCTTTATTTTGTTTAGTTACCATCTTTTGTGAAAACTTTTGACATCTGTTTGTTTTCCCTGTTTTCCAGATGAGTACATATGTTTTGCATGACTGTGAACGAATGGGTTGAGTGTACGCATGAGATATATATTGAGTGTGTTGTTTGGGGACTATGTCATGTTTAAATGTTTGTATAAAGTGAAAAATGTATTTTAAAAAAATTGTTATTATTGACAACTGATGTAAAAAAAAAAAAAAAAGAATTTTTGGAATTCAGACAAAACTGCTTTTTAACTGAAAACTAAAAAACTACTAAGAAAAATAAATTCTCTCAAAGTAAATTCATGTGTGTTGGTAGCACTATGTTTGGTTCCATACCCAGTAAGGATTAAATCCATGTAGAAGAAATACAGGTCATAGGGGAGTCTCTTGTTTTGAATACTATTTGCTTGTCCCCCCCTTACTCCCAGACCTTACTTACTGACAGGAGGGTCCCTTGTTCCTACAAACAGCTCGAATCCAGCTCCTGGTTGTCGTCGACGCCTCCTGGACCTCGTGGCTGAAGAGTCAAGACGACCGACAACCTACCTGAAGCACCCGACATCGGTGGGCATCTGCTCATTGCCTTCCTAGTCACTGGCTAGTGACCCAGACTCTGTCCCCTCTGCTTTCAGGTTCCTCACATCTTCGATCCACCTTTGGATCCACCTGAACACTTTCGACTTGGTCGCCAGCAGCACTTTGTAGCACATTGCCATTGAAAACGACGACGAAACCCGACCCCGAAAGACACCTATGCACCCGGCTCCCCTGGGTGAGGTAACTCGAGTACTCCGGTGCTCCCGTGGGTATAGACTCTAGAACCACCTAGTTCTAAAGGGGTTTGCTCCAAGTCCTCCTCTAAGTGTCCTTTTTCTTTAAAACTCCAACCGCGACATTCCCCATAGAAGTCAACAGCGGCTCGCGGCTGTGTTCTCACACTGCACGTGTCCCCCGTGGGTCCCCTGTGTCACTACCTTGGGTGGTTCCTTGTGGTCCAAGCATTTCTACAGGCTCTAGGCCTTGTGTCTAGCTCCGTCGTGGTTCTTATACCACTTTATTGGTATATGGTTTGGTACGCCCCTAGGGCTCAAACGTGTATTTGTGCTATTACTGTTGATATTCGACATGTAACTTATGTACTTCAAACTCTAGCCTCATAAAGAGACTAGAGGGGTGTGTCTAAGACTAAATACATATATTTTAAATATATACCTGGTGTGGTCCTCTTTCATTTGGTCACTCAAGAGATTATAGACTGGCAAACAAGCTGCTTTACATTCCTTCAAGACTTAGCCTGAAGGCTGCTCTCTATAGCTACCACTAGGATAGCTTTCAATAAAGGTTGTCTTTAATCTCCAATAAGGGGTTGTTTGGACTGGTGCAAGGTGCCCACTATAATTAGTGGACAGCATATACCAGGCCAACTTCTCACACATGGGTAGTGCCTGGGTTATTGCATGAGTGCATAGGTAGTGCCTGGGTGATTGCATGAGTGCAGGGGTAGTGCCTGGGTGATTGAAGGAGTGCATGGGTAATGCCTGGGTGATTGCATGAGTGCAGGTGTAATGTGTGGGTGATTGGAGGAGTGCATGGGTACAGCATGATTGATTGAAGGAGTGCATGAGTAGTGCCTGAGTGATTGCATGAGTGAATGGGAAGTGCCTGGGTGATTGGAGAAGTGCATGGGTAATGCCTGGGTGATTGCATGAGTGCAGGGGTACTGCCTGGTTGATTGGAGGAGTGCATGGGTACTGCCTGAGTCTTTGAAGGAGTACATGAGTAATGCCTGGGTGATTGCATGTGTGCAGGGGTAATGTCTGGGTTATTGGAGGAGTGTATGGGTACTGCTGAGTGATTGAAGGAGTACATGAGTAATGTCTGGGTGATTGCATGAGTGCAGGGGTAGTGCCTGGGTGATTGGAAGAGTGCATGGGTGGTGCCTGGATGATTGAAGACTGCATGGGTACTGCTTGGGTGATTGCATGAGTACAGAAGAAGTGCCTGAGTGCATGTATGAGTGCATGGGAAGTGCCTGAATGATTGCATGAGTGCATGAGTAGTGTTTCAGTGATTGGAGGAGTGCATGGATAGTGCCTGGGTTATTGCATGAGTGCAGGGGTAGTGCCTGGGTGATTGCATGAGTGCATAGGTAGTGCCTGTGTGATTTTATAAGAGTATGGGTACTGGCTGGGTGATTGGATGAATGCATTGCTAATGCCTGCGTGATTTCATGAGTGCAGGGGCAGTGCCTGGGTGATTGGAGGACTGCATAGGTAGGGCCTGGGTGATTTTATAAGTGTATGGGTACTGGCTGGGTGATTGGAGGAGTGCATGGGTAATGCCTGGGTGATTGCATGAGTGCAGGGGTAGTGCCTGGGTGATTAGGGGAGTGCATAGGTAGTGCCTTGGTGATTTTATAAGTGCATGGGTACTGGCTAGGTGATTGGAGGCGTGCATGGATAGTGCCTGGGTGATTGGAGGACTGCAAGGGTAGTGCCTGGGTTATTGCATGACTGCATAGGTAGTGCCTGGGTAATTGCATGAGTACAAGGATAGTGCTTGGGTGATTGGAGGAGTACAAGTGTAGTGCATAGGTGATTATATAAGTGCATGGGTAGTGGCTGGGTGATTGAAGGAGTGCATGGGTAATGCCTGGGTGATTTCATGAGTGCAGGGATAATGTTTGAGTGATTGGAGGAGTGCATGGGTACTGCCGGAGTGATTTAAGGAGTGCATCAGTAATGCCTGGGTGATTGCATGTGTGCAGGGGTAATGCCTGGGTGATTGGAAGAGTGTACGGGTAGTGCCTTGGTGATTGTAAGACTGCATGGATAGTGTTTAGGTGATTGAAAGAGTGCAGGGTAGTGCCTGACTGACTGCATGAATGCAAGAGTAGTGTTTGGGTGATTGGAGGGGTGCATGGGTAGTGCCTGGGTTATTGCATCAGTGCATAGGTAGTGCCTGGGTGATTGCATGAGTGCAGGGGTAGTGCCTGGGTGATTGAAGGAGTGCATGGGTAGTGCCTGGGTGATTGGAGGAGTGCATAGGTAGTGCATGAGTGATTAAAGGAGTGCATGGGTAATACCTGGGTGATTGCATGAGTGCAGGGGTAATGTCTGGGTGATTGGATGAGTGCATGGGTAGTGCCTGAGTGCATGTATGAGTGCATGGGTAGTGCCCTAGTGATTGCATGAGTGCATGAGTAGTGCCTGAGTGATTGGAGGAGTGCATGGGTAGTGCCTGGGTTTTTGCATGAGTGCATAGGTAATGCCTGCTTGATTGCATGAGTGCAGAGGTACTACCTGGGTGATTGCATAAGTGCATAGGTAGTACCTGGGTGATTTTATAAGTGCATGGGTACTGGCTGAGTGATTGGAGGAGTGCATGGATACTGCCTGGGTGATTGGAGGAGTGCAAGGGTAGTGCCTGGGTGATTGGAGGAGTACATAGCTAATGCATGGGTGATTGCATGAGTGCAGGGTTAATGTCTGGGGAATTGGAGGAGTGCATAGGTAATGCCTGGGTGATTCTATGAGTGTAGGGGTAATGTCTAGCTGATTGCATGAGTGTAGGGATAGTGTCTGGGTGATTGGAGGTGTTCATAGGTAGTGGGTACTGGCTAAGTGTTTGAAGGAGTGCATGGGTAATGACTGGGTGATTGCATGAGTGCAGGGGTAGTGCCTGGGTGATTGGAGGAGTACATAGGTAATGCCTGAGTGATTGAAGGAGTGCAAGGGTAATGCCTGGGTGATTCCATAAGTGCAGGGATAGTGTGTGGGTGATTGGAGGAGTGCATGGGTACTGGCTAAGTGATTGAAGGAGTGCATGTGTAATGCCTGGGTGATTGCATGAGTGCAGGGAGAGTGCCTGGGGGATTGGAGGAGTGCATAGGTAGTCCCTGAGTGATTGAAGGAGTGCATGGGTAATGCCTGGGTGATTGCATGAGTGCAGGGGTAATGTCTGGGTGATTGGAGGAGTGCATGGGTACTGCCTGAGTGATTGAAGGAGTGCATGGTTAATGCCTAGATGATTGCATGAGTGCAGGGGTAATTTCTGGGTGATTGGAGACGTGCATGGGTAATGCCTGTTGATTGCATGAGTGCAGGGGTAATGTCTGGGTGGTTGCCAAAGTGCAGGGATAGTGCCTTGGTGATTGGAGGAGTGCATAGGTAGTGCCTGAGTGATTGAAGGAGTGCATGGGTAGTGCCTGGGTGATTGGAGGAGTGCAAGGTTAGTGCCTGGGTGATTGGAGTTGTGCATTCCTAATGCATGGGTGATTGCATGAGTGCAGGGGTAATGTCAGGGGGATTGGAGGAGTGCATGGGTACTGGCTGAGTGATTGGAGGAGTGCATAGATACTGCCTGGGTGATTGGAGGAGTGCAAGGGTAGTGCCTGGGTGATTGGAGTTGTGCATTCCTAATGCATGGGTGATTGCATGAGTGCAGGGGTAATGTCTGGGGGATTGCAGGAGTGCATAGGTAATGCCTTGGTGATTGCATGAGTGGAGGGGTAATGTCTAGCTGATTGCATGAGTGTAGGGGTAGTGCCTGGGTGATTAGAGGAGTGCATTGGTAGTATCTGGGTGATTTTATAAGTGTATGGGTACTGGCTAGGTGATTGGAAAAGTGCATGGATAGTGCCTGGGTGATTGGAAGAGTGCACAGGTGGTGCCTGGATGATTGGAAGACTGCATGGGTAGTTTTTGAGTGATTGCATGAGTGCAGCAGAAGTGCCTGAGTGCATGTATGAGTGCATGGGTAGTGCCTGAGTGATTGCATGAGTAGTGTTTGGGTGATTGGAGGAGTGCATTGGTAGTACCTGGGTTATTGCATGAGTGCAGAGGGAGTGCCTGGATGATTTCATGAGTGCAGGGGTAATGTCTGGGTGGTTTCATGAGTGCAGGGGT